>VWYK01081809.1:812-35715 GCA_013399775.1 Semnornis frantzii | reverse complement strand
CTTGGAGGGGATAAGCAGATGAAGAACAGCCTGTAACCGGTACAGCACACTCCTTTCTTGAAACCTGGAATGGGACCCAGCACTGGCAAACCTTCACATTCTTCTGCAAGCAGCAACATCTCTGCCATCAGCTGGTGGAGATGGCATGGTATTAGCAGTTAGGATGGACAAGTACTGGCACACGGATGTCCCCCATGGGTTCTCAGCAGCTTGGTGGTCAAAAAGCCATGCAGTCAGCTGCCATGTCTCTAATGAAAGCTTGTGTGAGGTTCCCTGGGGTTCAGCAGAGGTGAATTATTGTCGGTATGTGCTTTGGAGAGAGAAGGAAGGCAGGAAGAGAGGAAGGAGGCTGTACACGCTGCTGTTCTACAAACCCTCTGCCATGGCAAAGAAGACATCACTGAGAACACTGACAGCATGTGGGAAATGTCACTGCCTATGCAAACTCCTCTCCATTCCTCAGAAAGCAGGGATGAGCCTTTTCTTATTTTATTCCTCCTCCGAGTAACATCATGCTTTAATCAGCAAACCTGAGTGGCTCCAGGAGCAAAAGCCTACAGCACATCCTCTTCTGTCATGGCTGACAAATTCCTCATGCTCATTGTAAGTTGTTCCAAGTGATCAAGGGAGACAACTCAGATCTGTTCTTTCTGTTTGTCCCAGAAGACTCTGTCCCAGCCTTTCACTTTTAACAGGACTCTTCAAACTCTAATTGGCAGCTTCAGCTCATTCAAGTTTAAATTCATTTGTTCTCAGGCATTTCAAAGTTGGGAGGACATCACATACTACGTGAAGGGCAATCTCTATGCTAATAGGCAATTTCCCCAAAGCAGCACCAAGCTGAACATCAAGAGTACGATTGACTTTTTTTATTATTGCTCATTGTCCTACTGCTTGTCTTTCTAACACTGAATGTTTCTAGAGATATCACTGTAGGCCAGCAGGACCTGCTGCACCAGACTGAACTTAGCAGCAGTGTCTTGCCAATATGGAAAGCCCAAACTGATAGAGTCTACTAATTTTGTTCTTGTTTTGTCTAAACATAAGCCCAAATTTTAAGCCGTATATCTGCAAAGCCTTCTGGGAGATGGATTAGACAGTGAAATTGTTTAAAGTGTAACTAAATAAAGCCGTAAGAATGTGCTCTAAGAATAATTCAGCACTGGCAGAAAGACAGATGATAACATCCATGGGCCTTCTCTTCAATGAGATTTTTATGATTCTCAAGAAAAGACTCCGAGTCACTGAGAATGAAAAATGAGTCTCTCAAGTACTTCCAGTTACAGTTGTATTGATCTGATTCTGTGCCAGTGCAACCTAGATGGGAGTCTGGGAACCAGACCAGGGAAACAAGAATATTTCAACTTTTACATCTGTACCAGCCCTCAGCACCTCAATTCACCAAAAAAGCATCAGAAAGCATAGTTTGTGGGGCAGATCTCCCTCCCTCCCTGCAATTTTCCCATGCCCACCTAGCCTTGGCACCAGTCTTTGCTTTTGTAAAACATTTTCTGACCTCCCTTTAGGGTCCCATTTTCCTTCCTCCTCTTTTCTGTCTTTTTCTGTCTTCACTCTTCTCCCTTTTCACAAAAGCTGCCATTTGCTTTCCTTCACCTTCACCATAAAATCAGGCAGTGTGCATGTGTCCATCCGTGCCCACGTTCCCCATGGCACAATACACAAGTCTTACAGGATCGTGTCTTCCCACCTGCCCCCTTCCCTTCAGCATTATCTAAACCACTCCATCAAGTGCATCAACTATTCACTCTCTATTCCTGCTTCAGGATGTCCCTGTGCCAGTGGCTTGCAATACACTGTCTGGAAGCCCAAAAGAATGCGCAGACATCTGCAGATATGCCATGCTCAGCACTGACTTTCTTGCACCAGCAGGACCATCCAGTTCTTGTGAACTTCAGGTCCAGCATGGTGTTGGTCTTTATAGCATGGTGCTGCCTGCAGCAGGACTGTTCCTGGTATGTCTCACATGTTCCTCAAACATCAGGCTATGGCACAGACCATACTGTTCATATGCATCATGTTCTGCCACCCTGGCCCTTCCACAGCAGTTTGACTGGTCTTGGTGTCCTTCCGGAAGAGAATGATCACAGCTATTACCAGCTGGAAAAAAAACAACTAGGGATCCCCAAAGAGTCCTCTACCTGGCTTCTTAACAGCTGAGATTCTACTTGAGAATCATAGAATGTCTTTAAGTTGGAAAAGACTTTATGACTTTATTTAAAGTCATAAAGTCCGACATCCCTTGCAGTGCACAGGGACATCTTTAACTACATCAGGCTGCTCAAAGCCCTGTCCAGCCTGAACTTGATGTTTCCAGAGGCTTCCACCTCCTCTCTGGGTAACTTGTTCTGGTGTTTCCTCACCTTCACTGTAAAACGTGTTTCCTGGTATCTAGTCCGAATCTCCCCGCTATTGTTTTAAAACCATTACTCCTTGTCCTGTCACAACAGGCCCTGATAAAAAGACTGTCTCCGTCTTTCTCATAGCTCCCCTTTAAGTACTGAAAGGGCAAAATAAGGTCTCCCCACAACCTTCTCTTTTCCAGCTGAACGACCTCAACTCTCTCAGCCTGTCTTTGAAGATATGTTTCAGCTCTCAGACCAATTTAGCAGAGTTTCTCTGAACCCATTCCAACAGATCCACGTCTGTCCTATGCTAAGGGATCTACAGCTGGATGCGGTACTCCAGATAAGGGCTCACTGGAGTGGAGTAGAGGGAGAGAATCACTTCTCTTGACCTGCTGCCCATCTTACGCTGAACACCGGAACCCTCCCACAGCACCTGAGCTGGCCTTGGTGTCCTTCAAGCAGGGGATGACCACAGCCACCTCCCAACCCATCAGCCAGTGAGAAAAACAAGCGGAGGTGCTGAGCAGCTGCGTGCCCGGTTCCAGCGCGACTGGAGCCCTACGTTACCGGCAGTTTCAGCCGCTCCCGCTGGTGACGCACAGCAGCAGAGGGGGAGGGGCTGCGCCACACGCCCCCCGGGGCATGCACTGCGGTGCCACAGCGCCACCTGCTGATGCTTGCGATGCCCAGGGCTCGCCCTGCTCCGCTGCTCCCCTAGCCCGGAGGAGCCGGTGAACTCTGTTCTAGGCAAGCCTTGTGGGTCGCTGTAGCTTAACCGCGGTGGGCAGCTCAAACCCACAGCCTGCTCCCAAAGTAATTGCTTACCACCAACCGCCTGGTGCTCAGCCAGTCCCCCCATCATTGGCAGCCCCCGCTCCTGAGCACCGTGTCATACGGTGTGGAATATCCCTTCGGTCAGCTGGGGGCAGTTGCTCTTGACTGTGTCTTCTCCATGTTTTGCTAAGCACCATTTCACTTGCTGTTGGGGCAACATGAGGAACAGAAAAGTTTTTTGACATTGTGTGACAACTTCTCAGTGATAACTAATCAATCCCTGTGTTATAAATGCTGTTTTCAGCACAGATCAAAAACATGGCATTGTATAAGTGAACATGGCTCTATCTGAGGCAAACCTAGTCCATTTTCTTGAAGATAAATGGGGGACTTGAGAACCTCAGTAATGTACATCTCAAAGAACACTTTAAATGTCCAGAGCAGGGCAACGAAGATGATTACAGGGCTGGAGCACCACTCCTACAGGGACAGGGTGAGTGAGTTTGGTCTGTTCAACCTGGAGAAGACAAGATCCAGGTACACCTTGTAGCAGCCTTCCAGTACTTGAAGGGGGCCTGCAGGAAAGATGGTCAGGAACAATTTATATAAGGGCCTGTGATGACAGGACAAGGGCCAATGGTTTTAACCTAGAGCAGGGCAGATTTAGACATTAGGAAGACATTCTTTACGATGAGTGTGGTGAGACACTAGAATGGGTTGCCCAGAGAAGTTGGAAACACCTCATCGCTGAAAGCATTTAAGACCAGGCTGGATGAGGCTTTGAGCATCTTGGTCTAGTGGGAGGTGTCCCTGCCCATGGCAGGGAGCTCGGAGGTGATCTTTAAGGTCCTTTCCAACTCAAACCATTCCTTGATTCTATGAAATCACTAACACCCTATGTTGTAACAGCAACCAGTATGATATACTCAGTTGTGTCATATGATCTGTGTGATGGACTACAGCAGTTCATCAGCAATCATCACCCCATCAACCTGGAGAGAAACAGGACTCAGCCTTGGGTCCACACAAGTGGCATGGTTTAGCAAAAGGGATCTGGATCTGAAAAATCTGGTCCCCATTGCTGCTGAAACAGTTAGAAACCCCTTCTACCCCTCAAGCCTGAAAAGGGTGGAAACCTTGAAAACCCTCAGCAAGCAGTGTTTTGCTTACAGAACATGCACAATGTTTCATTACCTACGGGTGACTTGGGGGAGATGTAGCAAAGAAGTAGCAATAACACAGCCAAAAAGCTGCTCTGGTGTAGAAGGTTCCCCTAACAGAAAATTCAGTCAAAGCCACTTCCTTCACAATCCTAAGGAGTTTTTCTTGGAAAGCAGTCAGGTTCCCACCACATCCACTTCCCATCTTCCTATCTGAATGCAACACTTTTGCACCCAAAGCCGTATTAAACTCACCTCTGCCAGAGCTGTTGGAGATTTCCTGCTCTCTTGTTTGTATCAGGGGTGACTGCAGCCTATTATAACCCACCCTTTCCCATTTGCACCAGAAGCAGGTATGATTTTTCCTTGAGGTTTTATAAAACTCTTGCTTTTGTTTCCTTGAGAAGTCAGGCTAGATGGAGGGACAAGCTTGGGACATAGAGAGGGGCTGAGCTGGGACTCACGAATTGCAGATCATAACCTTGTCGTGCCACACCTCTACATCATCCCCATTTTTTCTACCTGCAAAATGGTAAGATCAAGGGAACCCTTTGTTTGTTTCTGCAGCTTAGTGATACTCCCAGGAAAAGAAGAACTGGGATGTGGAAGTGTGGTCTGAAGCTTTTCAAGTGTGACAAACATTTTATGGAGGACTGCACTTATGGGCTTCCCTTTAAGAGGCAGTGCATGTACATGTAGGCAGTGCCTGCCACCTCCCAGGGTCATCAGTGCCTGCCACTCTCCCTCTCCTGCCTGCTGCATGTACAAATGTGACATTGGAGAAGTTATGAGCTTTTTATTGTCACTTGTGGAGTGAGATATTGAACCATCGAAGTGCTTATTCATTTCTGGTTATCTGATTGTCGTAATGTTTCCAAACTGCCAGTTGAAGGTAAGAGATAAACCCCAGCCAGCCTCAGACTGAAAGGCGCCTTTGACGTAGCTAGGGTTTTTTTTTCATCAGGGGATGATATATTATTTATTGACCCACACAGGGTCACCTGGAAATACTTCATGCCAGGAATCTGAAAGGAAGAGTAAATACTGAAATCAAAGGCCTGCGGGACCTCGTTTTGTCGGTGGGATGGTTTTTCTCTGCTTGTGTGGCCCCGGCGGCCCCAGCCTTGTGGCTGATGGCTCTGGTTCTCAGAAGCAAAAGAAATTCCTGTGCCCTCTGCTATTCCAAGAGGAGCAAAACATGCAGCTAAGTTACTCATTTCTCAAAGCATCCCCTTTCTCTGTTTCCACAACCTTACTCTTTAACACCAGCTTGGAGATGGTAAACAGAGACTCAAGGGCCAAGCTGCTGAAATTGCCAGGAGTGAACAACAGGGATTTCTTAAGGGATGGTGGAGAGACTCAGCATTGCTGCTGAAGGAGAACAGGCAGACGTGAGCCTTGCTGTTCTCCAGATTTCCCAGGCTTGTCTCTAAACACTAATTCAAATGCATCCCCATGAAACAGCATGTACATTATAAAATGAAATAAAGGCTTTTCTGAGGCTTAGGGGAGTTGTGTGTATGGAAGGCATTCAGAGATAACAATTTTCTGAACCAATCTTTGATGTTAGCCTTTCAGCACATAATTTCAATGGAAAACAGGAGAGACATTCATCTGCTAAAGGGAATATTTACCTCTTCCATTCTGCTTCTCACTTCACTGTTGCTATGGTCACATGTTGTTACCATTGTCTTTTATTAAAGAGAATGTCTTTTAAAGAATTTTCTACCCATTGCATCCTGCCAGCTTTCTGGTTTGTCAATATCTGTTTACCTATTTAACCTGCCTGATGATGGTATTTTTAAGGTCTCAGGGTATTTAGTTACCAAAAGCTGGCAGAATTAGCAGAGAAATTCCCAGCATGATCACGATTTCCTGAAGTCGAAGACAAGTTGAAAGTAGTGGGGTTGGATTATTTGCGTGTGCATGTTATTAATAAAATATCCCTTTTAAAATGTGCTGGTTTGCTGATCTGGCTGGTGTTGTAAGTCTGCCCTTTACTCTGATCATCCCCATAGTCATGGAGTCAGAGAATCAAAACACACTTTGGGCTGGAAGGCATCTTCAAAGATCATCTCGTCCAAACCCCCTGCTATGGGGAGAAGCATTTCCACTAGGTCTAGTTGTTCCAGGCCCCATCACTCCTGACCTAGAATGAATGGACCACTTGCATGGATAGGGCATCTACAACTTCTCTGGGCAATCTGTTCCAGTGTTTCACCACCCTCACCATAAAGAACCACTTCCATATATTTAGTCTGAATCTATCCTATTTAAATTTAAGACCATTCCCCTCTGCCCTATCAATGACCTCATTGAATTATACCTAACCAGAGCAGGCCTGTGTTAGGCTTCTCTTCACATGTCCTCCAAGATGGGAAGTTAATTGTTGGTAACTACTTATTACCCTTGTTCGGTTTGAGCACACAGAACAGCTGAGCTGGCAGTGAACCCTCCACAATGAGTGTAAAACTTTGGCTGAGTTTAGTTTGACCTGGCAGCAGGACAGAGCTTTCAAAGAAAATCGTGTCTGTATAAATGTCATGAAAATGGTTAGCCAAACGGAGACAAGGACCCTTTTCAGTAACTTTGCTGCACAAACAGCTGTAGCTAAGCTCTTTACTTACCACACACCAAGGAATGTGTACAAGTGAGAGCTCATATGAGCTCTCCGGATGAAAGTAGAGCTGGAGTCAGGCATGATCACCTTAGATGCTGGAGTCAGTTGGAAGACAGGCCTGTAACCAGGAAAGTTTTGGGGGGCCTAAGGCTGAGTTCAGCTCCTGAACCATCTCCGAATCCTCTTACCACTGATTTGCTTGCTGTGGAAAGACCTGTCTTGGTCAGGGTCAAAAGCTGCAGAGAAGCAATGATGCTGATGGCTCTGTTGGCCAGCACATGTGGGCTGCTGGGTGGCCAGTACTGTAGACAACAGCCAAATCCTATTTGGCTGAAACAAACCCAACTCCATAGCTGTGTGTCTCTCCTCTGGAGGTGTCTGCATGATACCCAGGTGAATGAACAAGAACTGCTTTGTGACCCAGGCTGCGTCCCATGCCACTGCTGAAAGCTAAGGGGCTGTTAAACTTCAGACACAAGGGCTGGGCTCTGTCCAGCTCATCATGTCCTTGTCTGTCACAGTCCAGCTGGCACATTTAGCATTTGTGTTGAGACAACATGTTAGCCTGGCAGGACTAGCTGCAACCATGGCCTCCCCAAACTGTGTTGCCATGGTGATCTGTGCTCCAGACTCATCCCTCTTGGTCATATGGCACACAGCAGGTCTCACTTGCTTATCTCTCTATCCCTGCTGCCCTAATTTTCATGGTATAGCAAGCCTCCATAGCCCCAGCTGGACTCTCCACAGTAACTGCTGTCATACAACCCCCGATTTTATGGGGAGCATCCATCTTTGTTTTTGTTGGACTGCTTTGCCACGGTGTGCTTGGCAGCTGCTGTGCTGAGACTGCTCAGGCACCTCAGCTCCAATCTTACCTCTGATCATTCAGATTAAACAGTGGGACTGAGGGGCCAGTGCAAGAGGTCAAACTCAAGTAGCTTAATGACTGGGGGTTCTGTGCTCAGAGGTTGCCACAAGGGTAAAATAATAATGGAGCTGCTGACATTTTGCTGGTGTTGCAAAGAGTATTAGCTCTCAGGGGAAATGGAAAAGAAAGAAAACAGCACTCGTTTCTGCACTGGTGAGTTAATTGGGCAGAACCAGAGTAGTTCTGTCTTGCCCAATACCAGTCACTGATGATCTGCTGCCTGCCTCTGGGGGTGCCACCTCTGCCATATCCGTCGCTGCACATAGCTGTTTTGAAACGCAGCATGAATGAGGAAAACTGCTGATGGAGAAGCAAAAGTGAAATTGCATAGTCAGAAACACACTCTTCCACTTCCTGGGGGGGAGGAAATAGAAGCAGAGATTGAGGGGGCTGTGTTCCTCCACTTGGTCCTCAGCATCCCCAGACAAAAGGAGCACAGCAGATCCTTAGTAGGGGAGTAGATGCAAGTGTAACTCCATCCCATGATCAACTGAATGATTAGTTGCAATTAGATGTGTGTAAATCCAGCAGCTGGAGTATGATTTGTCAGGGAGGAAGCTACCCCAGCTCCTGAGCAGTTAGCAAAATATTTAGAAGAGCACCGGTAGACCCTCAATCAGGATGGCCCAAGCATGACGGTGAGAGCATAGGAGTGGCTGTACTAAATCAGTCCCAGCCGGCCCAGCACCGTATCTCTAGCAGATGGCTGAAGAGAGAAAGAGGCAATTTAGTCTTGCGAAGGCTATATTGATGCCCATCTCCAGTGGAGAAAACCGACAGCAGTGGCTCACGTAAGAACAGAAGGACCAAGCAAACATATTGAGGTGTTTACAAAAAATCTGTTCCATCACACAGTAATCTATGGCTTGGGGCCCTCTGGGGATTTTGCATCTAAGATGCCTCAGTGGATTTCAACTCCCTGAGGATGCCCAAAATGTTGCACATTTATCTTACATCCAAAATATCTTCTCACAGGGAGCATCACAGATTTAAATACTGTGCAACTGTATAAATTCCACAATGTTTAACAACAAATCTCCTTTTGCTTTTCCTGAGATTGCAGCCTGCTGGTTTTCTGTGAGTTGCCTCAGGTCTTCTATTAAAAAAGGCTCACGAGAGGTTCTTTCATCTTCTCCATGTTGTTTGTAATTTATAACTTGCTAGAATGTCTTCCTGTCTAGTTTTTGGGCTAAGGAGTTCTCTCTACCTATTTTTCCCAAGCACAGAATCCTTTCTGTACCTTTGATCACCTTTGTCAGCTTTCTCCATATCTTTCTAGCCATAAAGCAGTATCCCCTGACACCTGTCTTTAATGCTGTGTAAATGTTAAGTAAGGCCAGTGTGTACCATTCATTAAGCCCAAGGGAAATCTTTGGAGATGTATGAACCCCACAACACTGAGGTGCACGTAAAGAATGCTCCTCTGCTTGGGAGAATGCATTCAAATCACACAGACCATAGTGGAGATCAGTGGAAGAAATATCTACAGGACTGGAAAGTGAGCAAATTGTCATCTTTATAAGGACACAGAATCTTGCCATAGCCTGAAAAAAACTCATAAAGAATGTGAAATTCTCTGTTCTGAACATGGCAGACAAATGTCTGCAGAACTCCCGTAGGGAGCTATTTTAAATGTGGGAAGGGTTAGACACATCCATGGAGGTACCAACCACATTTCTAGGGCTCCCCTCAACCAAGCACAGGAGATCAACTTGAACCAAAGAGCTAAGCCACTCTATGATATTCAGGAATGTGCAATGAAATGCAAAGAGCCTGTGTTGGCAGTTACAAGGGAGTGCAATATTTCACCTGAAATCCCATCAGGTTTTGGGTTATACAAGGAAAAGTCTCCAGCTGTGTGGAGTTTGGTCTCACTGTATATATGATGTGGCAGCTTGGATCCCAACATGAGATCCTCCTAGGTTCTAAACATAGTCCTTGGAGGAGTGACTTTCTCCTTTAATGGCTGTCATTATAACACCTAACTTTAAAAACTGACACTCTTATACCCAAATCATAGCTCTTTTTAACCTCCTAGGGTTAGAAGTGGTATCTGTGGCAAAAGGTGGCTTTGCAGGCCCCGTGTGCTGGTGACACCATCGTTAATGAATCACAGACTGAGCCATCACGGCGCCTTCCTCTAGGGCTGTCTCTGCTTTTGCCTGCTGAGATCTCTGGCTAGTGCATGACCTGAGGATGCCGGACATGTGAGTTCAGTTCTTGCCCAAACACATTTCAATCCACATCTGCATCTTGCCAGAAGAGGTCTGTATTGCCTGCCTGCAGCAAAGTGCAAAACCCAGCTTGAGGTCATCTTGAGCATTTAAAGAGGAAAAGTGCTTTCTTAGGGAGTGGGTTTTCTGCCCCATTGCAGATGTCTGCTCCGGTCAGAGCTCAGTTATGCACCAGGTGGAACTGCTTCTCCTCACGCACTGTGGAAAGAGCCCCAAGGCCCCTGGCTCAGAGATGGACCCTCATCTGGCCAGGCAAGCCTTTGCCCAGAGCTCCAGCAGATTGACTTTAAAGAACGAAGAGGAAAAGGTTATCATTGTAGATACCTGGTAGGAGTCTGATTGGCCAGAGACACAGCTTCTGGTCCTCAGCCAACAGCTTAAGTTCCTTCTGGCACCTTAGTGTTCTGGTTTTCCCTCCTTGGCTTCTTACCATGAAACAGAGATCACCTAATTCGAAAACTGTATGGTTGAGGCTTAGTGATAGAACTGTAAGCACTGTGGCCTTGAAAATTTGTTGCTAAGAAGGAAATGAAGAGGTTGAAAAATTAAAAATATAGGCAGCAGGGGAAAAACACAATCATTGCTGTGGAAGGAAGAAAGAAGCTGTACTGGTAGCTTCCTCTAATTAGATCCTACAAGGTTTAAACCCTTGGTTTCAGGGAGAACCCAAAGCTATTTTTATCTGAGGACATGACAGCCAGGTGCTATCCTCAACAAATATTTTAGTTGCAAAGTAGAAATCAGCAAGTTACAGAAAGCAATAATTCAACAATGTCTTCAGCTTCTTGGGGATCTCCCTGAAGGACTGGGGGAGAGTTGTAGGATGGGTGAACATGGGGCAGAGTCTGAGGCAGCATTATGTTTTTTTCCCCATATTATTCTTGGATAACATTAAGAGGTCAGTGAAGAGTGTTTTAAACATTTGTTTGAGCCTCAGCAAAGAAAGGAATATAGAGTGAAACATTTTAACTTTCCATAACAAATGCTCCAAAGGTGCTCTGAGCTGCATGCAATAACTACTACAAATGATACGAATGGTTATAGTGCTCTACATCCTTAGTGTGCCATGTAAACACCAGCTAATTAATCTAAATAATGTCATAAAGCAAATTAAACTATTTATCTTCTCCAAGATAAAGCAGTAAGCTGAGAGGTTTAAAAGAATTAGCTCTCCAGTAGAATGGCTATTTAAAAGGGGAAACTGTTACAGTGTTTTATTTATTTTTCCAGAACAAAGACATTTTATGATGACTCTGCTACAGATGAGTGTAGAGCAAATGGAAGGACTGTGTTGCATTCAACTGGAAGGTTTGTTTTCCTCTCCAGTGTTACACCAACATCAGCCCATTGTTTTTGGAAGCATTGCTTTTTGTCACCTGCTGTAAGCACTTGGAAAGCCAGAGCCCTAAGTTCACTGATTACCCCTTCAGCTGTTGTTTTCCTCTTTCATATGTATACAGAAGATGACTTAAACAAGACACACAAAAATATTCTGATGTTGAAATTGTGTCCAGTTGCCTTTCTGTTTCCCCCTCTCAGTTTGCCTAAATGAAATGGTCTTTCACAGGACTGAGTTCATCCAGCCTAACAATCATTGTCTAAGTCTGCCATTCTCTCTCATGAGCACGAGGGCTGGAACATGAGCCAGAGCTGGCTGTGTTAGCAGAGGGCCACAGCTCTCACTGCCTTTACAAACCCACACCTGGGCTTTGGCAGAGCCTTTCTTAGCTGAATAAAGGCTTTGAGGATGTAGCCATATAAACTAGTGTAAATACTATATAACAACTAATCTTCACTGTAGAGAAGGAAGTAATGCAGCTTTATGAGCGGGAAGGTCAAGGAATGTTATCTGCTTGTACTCAGGAGTTTAGTGGTCTCCATCTGCATTTTATCCATTTGCTTTTCTATTGACACTGGCTTGGGATGGAGGAAACTCATGAAAAAATCAGATTGCTGGTCAAGATCCCGCTGAAGGAAGGAAATGGCCATTGATTACAAGGGACCTGATCTGGCATTCGTGCAGAACTCCCTGCACCAGGGCTCACTGCCCAATGGCTCACTGCCACTTTGCTTGTCTTGAAGCCACAGCAGAGCAAAATGGAACCTCAAGCTTGTCCAGGGTTGGCAGTGAGATGTCCAGTATTGCATATGTAGACTATCCATTATGACCATGCTTAGGCAATTTCAACTGTAAGAAGTAGTAAGTGGTTATGATTATTCAGAACAGAGCTTGTCTTGAACAACAGCAGTCTTCCTGTGGGTCTATTTACTGACCCTTTGACCAAAAGGGATCCAAGAAGGGTCCGAAGGGCATTCTGTATCCACTGTACTCCCACCATCCATCCTCAGTGTATCACCTTCTGGAACATTTTTAAAACATAATAGAGTACAGGGAGAGTGATAATAGGTACTTTTAATGATTCAGATCTCATGATGAGTAGTATTCTTTCTAATAACAGATTATTGCTTTAACAACAGGAAGCATGTACACACTGTTGTAGCTCCAGTGTATGAGTATATACACAGATAGATATACATGCGTTTATACGCCAGGAGCAATTAACTTACACACTACAGCTGGATTTTTTTCAGACACCTGTTTTATTTAAAAAAAAAAAAAAAGAAAAAAAAGAAAAAAAAGAAAAAGACAGCATAGTTTGTAAAAGAAGGGCAAAATTCCTAGACTTTGTTATTCTAAAGTATACAAATAGAAATTAAGAACAAGGGGAAAAAATACGCACAGAACCCACAAGTAACTGGAAAATTATTTTACTTTGGAAATGAACAATTTAACAGATTGCCACCTGCTTTTAGGATATGGAAGGTATCCCTGCCCATGGCAGGAGTGTTGAAACTAGATGATCTTTAAGGTTCCTTCCGAACCAAGCCGTTCTATAAGTCTAACATTTGATATGCAATGACACAGAACACAACACTTTCTATATTTATATCTATATTTATTTTTATACATTGCATCAATTCAGGTCACATTTGCAGATTCTGGTCTTAGTCAGGGGGTCTGAAGGTTGTCTCAGATTTCAGACTTAGGTCTGTCAACTGGAGACTGGAGACTAGCTTTGCACATTTTGCTCATTACAGAGGTTAGGGAAATGCTAACCTGATCCCTTGTGCTTGTTTCTGCTCTTGTCTTTAAATATTAACAGTAGGGAATTCTGCGCCACCGTAGAGAAAACCAGGAGCACCAGGCTATGAGTGGAGTGAATATCCCACCAGGAGTGAGATTTTGCCCTTGCAAATGGTTTTCTGGGCTTGGGACAGATAAACTTTCCCATTGGTGTATGCACGTGTGGGCATGCATACACACACAGCCAGCCAAAGACTCGGGGACTTTTGCCACCATCCTGTTAATCATTATCAAAGCAGAGCTGTATTCTTTGAGATCTCTGACCTGTTTTGCAGCCCTGAAGGGTTTATTGCAGGCAGTGCAGCCTTGGCCAGTATTTGGATTGCATGCTGACAGCCAGCCAGCTGGCTGTGGTTCAGAGCTCAGCAATACGGAACATTTTGGGGCTGCCCATTTGTACCCCTTGGCCTCTTGGGAACATGGAGCAACTCCTGCTTCCATCAGCCACAGGGGAGCGAGTGGCCTAAGGGATGTGGGGTGAGGAGGAAGCAGCCAGGTGAAATTTCCTTGGATGATAATGAGGTCACGTAGATGTGGTGTTTGCAAGAACACAGATTCTGAACTGAAGAGCAGTTAGGTGAAATGGAGCAGTGCACAGAGTGCCTCTGTCTTCAACAGACTGCTCCAAATACATGACATCTTGGGCTCAAAGCTTATGAGATTCACACATACAGAAAAACCTTCTCCTAGAGGTCGTTGTTAAAGTGCACTAATTTTCCTTGCAAGTTTTGGGTTGTCTGGGGCTTTTTCAGGAATCTGGAAGCTTTTCCTGAAGCCTTGGTGATTTGCCTCAAACTTCAGCAAGAAGTTCATTCAATATTGAATTAATTTGAGAATTTAAATACTTTCTCCTAAATTGTAAATAATATCAAACAAGAGGAACCAGAATAATTTTGTCAATTCTTCTGGTTATCCAGTATCTTACTGGCTTCTGCATATCCTTTGTGGTTGGTGAACCTCAGGTTAGACATCTACTTCAAATCCCGTGAAAGTGAGATGGCAAAAAAAAATCTGTAAAGAAGTAAAATTAGGAGTTCAAATCCAGTGGCCTGTGACTAGGTGATATTTACAGGTCCCCTCAGACTCAAACCGTTCTGTGATTCTATGATAAGTGTGTGACCACGCAGTCACTCAAACTCCTCTTTGGAATGCTTTTCAAACTGAACATAAATAAGAAAATGGTTCCTTCGTGTCATCACTCAAAACTCGTTAAAGTAATCTTTTGCACCAGTTCTAAGAAAGGACACCAACCAAGCTATGTAGAAGGCATCTCCATGTGGTCAAAAGGAGGGAGCAGGATTAACTGCTTCCAATACAAGGACCTGCCCTCCTGAAGAGCATGTTCCCTCTACTCTGACTAGCAACAAAACTGTTCAGGCTGAGAGACTGAGTATTCTTTTACATTTAACAAGAAGGAATTATTTAACAAGAAGGAATGATAAAGTTTCCATCAGTTTAGTCATATCTCCATACACCCAGATCTTACGGTCCACTGCCTTAAGGCACAGTTAGGAGCAAGCACGAGTGTGTAGTAACAGACAGTAAACCTGGTATCGACACCAGCCAGGCCTGTCAGCTACATCAGGCAGACTTGTTTTCTTCTTGAGTTAATCAAACCCTTGCAGGAGCTTCCAGAGAACACAGGGGGCTGCACAGCACCTGATCCTGGATGCTGACATTCACGCGTCGATGGGGATGGAGCGGATCAAAGGGCTTTTTCTGGTTCCAGGAGGCTGAGCCCCTGCAGAAAAGTGTGCACTGCAATCAGAATGCTATCTACTGTAATCTTTGTTTCTCTGAATCATGGGAAGGTGTGACTTTTTCATGAGACTAGGAAGGGGTTCTATTGATTTTGGTGTATGTGTGAAACAGCAGCACAATTTTGAGCCTCCCCTGCTGTGTCACCAGTTGAAATCCTGATGCTTTGCAAAAATGACAATTCTGTGCAGGATGAAGTCACTCGGAACTAACTGGTGCAAAGAAGGCTGCACACTTACTGGCAAAAACCTTCTCATCAGCTACAGCCAGCTGTCGGGATGCATGCTCCCAAAAACCTTTGAATTTTTGAGGACTGAATCAGTTTGTTTGCATTTATCCATAGTCATTTTCAACATTACTCAGGAGTTTGCAGTAAGCAAATGTAACTATTGGGGATAATGAACATAAATCACTCGCAGTTCTGTGCCGTTTTGCCAACTACATCACAGGCAGTCATCTGTAAAGTATGAAGTGTTCAGTAAATGCTTATTGTACTGCAGTCAGTAGGATACAAAGGCACCATGTGTCCAGGAAAGAATGCTTTAGGGAAATTGTTGATTCATAAGTGCAAGAACAAAGCTCAAGTCCAGCATCTCTCTTCTCTGTCTTCTCTGGTGTCTAAGGAAAGGCAGCATATCTCCAGTGGGGACAAAAAGGGTATAAAACCATACTCCAGCTGTCACTATAACTGTCTTTAGATCTTGAAGATGGAGCTTCTTCATGAGTGAGGAGAGGCTGCCAGCATGCACCATGGACAGCTGATAGCCATGCACTTCTCTGTGAGTTGTCTTTTGAGGTGTTCCTGAGGGCCAGTAACTTTCCTCTAAGAGGGAGAACATTCAGTTCTCTCCCATGGGACAGAGAAGCAAAGTTTTTGTGAAAAACATCTCTGTGGGGATGCTTGTCCACTTCTAGTTGGAATAGAGGACTGGTTCTTTTTCCAGTGACACCAGATCTCCTCATCTTCTGTGCAACAGCAGAACAGAATGGTCTCTATGTCCTCACTGAGCTGGCCTAAACAGAGAGTTCTGTATCATCAGGAAATGCCTTCTAATTCTGCTTTTGAATGAACCAGTCCTGGAAGTTTTGAAAGCTCTGACTCACCTGGGACAACACACCACCTCGATTTCAGGTCCATTAACAATTTGTCATTGGCTTTCACAAGATTTTGGCACAGAGTCCTTCACAGCACATGACAAAGCAGATGATGTGCATTATGCTGGACTTCTGAGGGCATGAGGAAAGCAGGTTTGCTCTCCACTCTATGCAGATCTGCGTGGGGGCAATGATGTCATTGGCATGTTTCGTTAGTGGAGGGGATAGCGTGGCATGCTGCATATGCTTTTCTCTGCCCCCAGGAAGGACCCACTGTAGATATAAATCCCAGCACACAATATGCAGAGGTGCATTCACATTTCGTCTTTTCCACTGTGTACCCAGCTTAATTATTATGACGACCATGATGATTAAGACTAAGAAGGTGATTCAGACTGCTCTACAGGGCTGCTAGACATTACCTCGTTCCTATGTCAATGGTAACACTTAAATGAGGCACTTTGAATAAGTGACCTTAATGCAGCCCATAGTGCAGAAATACAGGACAGAGTCAAGGAAGTGTGTGAAGGGTGTAAGGGTAGAAAGTCAGAAAGACTATACAAAAGACAATAACTTGTCAGGATAATGCAAGACAGTAAACAGAAATAGAATGAGAAGGATGGAGGTGGAAAAGTCTGGAAGAGAGTGAATGGAAGAGAGTGAAAGAAACAGAGGAAAGCATAAGGGTTAACTTTGGTAGCAGTTGCCTTTGAACAGGGAGGAAGGAGAAGGGCTGAAAACAACAGAGATGGTGCAGATCTCTGGTGGGCACCTTTGCAGACTCACCCATTCTCCTGTGGTCAGAGCATGCACTTGTAGTCATTTATGTTCTAGAATCTGTACCTATTTACGTTAGGTTTTCCAGATCCTTGCTCTGCATGAAACTCTTTTTGCATGTGCTGTCATCAAGGTGCATGGGACTTTCATGTAGATAATTTAGCATCATGTTGTGGTCCCACTTTTATATAGGTTCCCAGTGAAAGTCCCTGGTTGGAATTATGCAATTTGGAACAGGAGATTCCTGTCCTAATTACTTTAATTGATACAAACTGTTCTTTCAAATCTAAAAGCAAGCCCTGGAACTGCAATTTCATGACCTACAGTCACCTTCAGAGTGCTGAGGCTCACTGGAAGACCACACACGCAGGATGCTGGCCACTAACTTTGCACCAACGCGTGGTAAATGCCTTAATTGTTGCGCTTTCTGTAAACCGCCATACAACGGAGTAAATGCATTGCCTGTATCCCTCTGAGTGGTGTTAGATAATGTGCAAGCATCTAAAAGACTGGTTGGTTGTTTTTTTTCCCTCTGTAGAATAACAACCTGATAGAGGGACAGAGCGAGTTCATACAATTAAGGCATGCTACAAAGCGACAGTGGTTGATCACTCAACTGACTAATTGCATCTGACAGCAACAAGCAGAGTTATTCTGTCTTGGGCTTGCTTGCAAAGAAGTGAGGAAGAGAACAGGGTGGCCTAAACAGCCTGAGGCACAGGCTAGCCAGTGCCGTAGGTGACTTCACTTTGCCACCATCACCAATGGGAAAACAGAACTGGTGCTTTGGTACCCCTGGAACTTTCAGTCAAGATGCTGCATGCGGAAGAATACTTAGGATAGTATTTTGTATTTGTTATATACTTCTAAGAAGTAACATTGATTTTATCACCTAATCAAGATACATAGTAGTGTTTTATTACCAAATCTGAAATTTATTACAGTTGTTTTGTGGTTATACACAAGGGTTGAATTAGGTCTTTATTACTATAAGCAACCGAAAGCACGTAGCTAATTAAGGTATCTTTGTATCTATCTGTCTTGTTTGGAAGTGTTCTGACACTGTGATCTTGCTTGTACTGACCATGTTTTGTTGTTAGTGACTTCGGTGACCTGAAACAAGACTGAATTAACAGGTAGAAAAGTTGCCATTGCACCCTCAAATGTGTAAGTAATTTGATTGGTAAATAACGAAGTAATAACAATTAGAATATTGAAGGTGCTTATCTCATGGAGATTACATGATAAAAAATAAATAAATCTTTTTGTGGCAGGGTGTAGTTTTCATTATTCAAATTACTTGTGAGAAACAATCAGATATCAGAAATAACAATGGTCTGCACTCCAGCTTTGTGAATAGATTGTCACAGAAAACACAATAAAATAAAATAAAACAAAAATATAAGCCAGGCGGTATTATTTTGTTACTCTGAGTTGCAAGTAATATTTCATGTGTTACTGTGTGTCTTTGCTTAAAAAATTACCCCTGAAAGATATCCAGAATATGCAAGAAAAATGTGTCCTTGTGGGACCAAAGGGAAAAGGATTTGCTCTTGTTGCTGACCAGAAGAGGGGTTTTGAGGTAGAAACATAGGTGATATTTTGTCCTTGACTTTATTGTGTATTCAGAAAAATCAAGGTTTTGTATCCTCTGTGTAAACAACAGAAACTGTAACATATTCAGAATCATAGCTGCAGTAAGTGGGGAAGGTAAGAACAGAAACTGAGTTTAATCATTTCCTACCTAATGCTCAGCCATGGGACCAAACCTAAAGAATCTTACAAAATTCATCGAGACCAGAAATAGAAGGATGAAAAATTCCATAGCTCAAACTTCCATTTCTATTGTATTCTGGATATGATCCCACTGTCTATTCATAGATAACTTCCTCTTTCATTCTTCAGTTAAAATTTTATTCGATTTCTACCTTCCTCAATAACAATTTTATTCAATTCTTCTCCTCCTACCCTATTCTCCCTCCTACCCTAGGACTGGAGGGTGGAAAGACAAATGGTGAAGGCCAGTATCTTCCACACAAATTCAGCAGGCAACAGGGCTGGTGAAAATTCCCTGCTCCCAGGTTTTATGGCAGGGTGCAATTGGTGGCTTGTGTTTGCTGTTTAAACAAAGAAGCCTTGGAGCTATAAGGAAGGTCTTCCCTAAGAAGCTGCTGACTCCTGAAACCAAATGTCCTGCTCCTTATCAGACCAGTTTATGACAGGTTTCATAAATGTTTTATGAGACCCTGATGACTGCATCGCTGAGCAGGGTGGTGGCAGCTACCTCCAACTCTGTGCATGCCCTGTTGACAAAAGATCAAAGAGCAGATTTACCACCCTGATAAGATTGGATGGATAAGAATCCTGAACTGACTTTTCCCCTGCTTCCTGCATGAACAAGCATGTTGCAGGACTTATTGACAGACCTCAATCCTGAAGACTTTGTTTGGATAAAACTCCTATCAATTTCTACACTCCTTCCTCTCATCTTAGTAGAGACTCCTTGAAATGGGCTGTAAAGCTTGAGAGCATTGTCAGTTTAGTGTGAGCCACTGCTCTGACTGAAAACCCTTCTTCTGAGAGGCCTTGAACAGAAGCCTTGAGAGGATCGTTGGTCTTGGTGAGGGTAGACTGATGTGAGCTGCCATGAATTGTCAGCTCCCCAGTTTTCTAAGGCTGTTGTTCACGACTCCCTTCAGCTATTGCAGAGCTCCTTGCTCCTGTCTGTGATCCTTCAGACTCAGATCTGCTGATCATTGGGGTCCCACTGGCTCAGCCCAGGGGAGGCAGCAGCTGGAGACAGGGGCTGCATGGCAGAGTTTGCCCAAGCCTGTCACTCACAATGTGTTTTGTTTGAACACTTCTGATCCCCAGGAATGTGCTGGGATTGGTGTGAGCCAGGACTTGAGGCAGTACTTGTACTAGGGAAGACATCTCTTCTGCACTTCCTGCGCTAGTAGCACTGACTCTGGGCTGGATGTCGTGTCGTGGGACCTAAAGGCTGAAAGGTGTGAAAACCACTCAGTGCTGTCAGAAGCATAGTATATCTCCCATGCTTTAAGATACTGGCTTTGCTAGCAAGCTAAAGAAAACAAATGAAGTAAGTGCCAAGACAGGGCTGCAGCCAGTTATGTTTTGAACATAACTAGAAATCAGAAGAGTTGACTTCTGCTTCTATTTTTTGCTGTAAAATTTCTGGCATGTCTCCTTTCCTTTCCTGGAAAGAGAAATATTTTTCATTTCTTGTCAGAGGATTATTTCATTATTAATAGAAAAACTTTTTGAGACAGCTAAAAATAAGATTCTGTAGAAACACTGGACTCAATCATTCTGTGTTTGTTGACTTTTTAAGGCAGAACTACTGTCTTTCAATGTCACAGGGCATGCCTGCACCCTGCCTGCACCCTGAAGTTTGTTTCTCATGAAGTCTGACTCCTCACTCAAAAAAAGCCCAGTAACATGGGTTAGTAAAACCTAATTACTTCAGGAATTGTCTTCAGAGCTGCTTGATCAGCAGAAATGATGGCTTAAAGAGTAGGCAGGCCCACAGTACTTGACCAGCAGTATGAAATAAAGAGATGTAAAATGGAATCTAAGTATTCATCACCAGAGCCTGCAGTAAATCAGAGAAAATCCATTTATTCACTACTAGCCATACCTGGACAGTGAGACTGTCCTCGGCTTGGAGAGCAGGGACAGACGAGCTGAACTCACTGGGAAAGATTTAGATTTTCCCATGCTGTTAAGTGTCAAACAACAGTTGGGCAATAAGGGACTCCTCCGGGCTTGAAGAGTGCAGTTTGCTGGGAGCTGTTTTCTGGTTTGTGAGCTACATTTTCTTCAGCTTCACTGAAACCCACAGATTTTTCTCAAGTGCAGACTTAAGCATTTTTCTTCTGCTTCTGATGCCAGAAGCTTGCTTCTCTAGAGCCCATAGGAAGATACTTCTGTGAAAAGGCAGAGCTGAGCGATCATCAAACAGCCCATCGAGATTGTTTGGCTTCACACCTTTTTTGCTGAAGTAACTCCACAAAGAGATGGAGAACCAAAAATCAATGTTACTGACTTGAAGTGCTCAAGGGATTTGACTTTTAAAAACAGCACAGAGAAAATTTACATACATACTCTGCCATGGTTTCACAGGAGGCAATAAGAACAAATACTCTGCTATACTACATGTCTAGTAATACATCAAGAAAGAGAATGCAGAGAAGCAGCTGCTGGTAGCCAAAGAAAGGGCTGGGGAAAAAAAAAATAAACTAAGCAAAACACCCTGTTTGGAACATTTTGTGTTGTTCACAGCTCAGGTCTAGATGATGTTAATCATAAAATCATAATTTTGGTTTCTAACTACTTAATCTCCACAATTATCTGCTGCTATGGGGATAAGAGGTAAGACCCTGTATGGGGTTTGCAGTTACCATCCACCAGTAGAACAGAGCCGATGGGGCCAACAGTGGCCCCTTAGTTCAGTTGAAAAGCAATGTCAGGGAGAACCACTCTCCCCATGAGCCATGGGGTCCCGTTGTTGTGGGCTGAAGAGCACTTCATGCTAAAATACACAGCAAGTCCTGACGTCTGCTTCTCCTCTGCATGGTGTAAAAGCTGCTTGCAAAAGGTGAAGCAGCCCAGTCTTGGGGCTGGCAGTTCTGACAGGCCTGGCAAAGGCAGGCAGCAGAGCCAGTGCGGAGGCAGCCAGCACTGCCTTTTATAGAGAGCACAGGCAGGTGGACACGGATCTTTATCTTCCCCTAAACTGTTTTCTAAACATTATCAACTCAGATTACTGTCCACAAATTTCACTCCAAAACTTGAGAGTAATAGGCTTTTACAATGCAGTAAAGAAAGATATTAACTGGTCTGGGGATTGACTAGACAACCATTTACACTGCTCTTTTATCAATATTGCCATAATTTGACACTTCTGAATGGAGGAGGATCGTAAAGTGCCTGCAGACCCTGTAAAACATGTTAAATGGAGATTAGTCTTACTGCTTAGCTGAAGCCTAGTAAAAGATAATTAAATTGACTGATGCAGCTGTAAATCTCACTTTTATCAAATCCTGGCTCTCTTTGTCCTTATGATTTTACAGCATCATTAATGTTGTTGTGACAATATCATTAATCTCCTCCTGCTGTTCAGAGAACGACAGGCAACCAGCAGACACTATATAAATCCGCTCTCCCCTCACTGGTGTTATCTTTTCTCCTTTCTTGACTCTCATACAACTCAGACACACATTTCATTCACAAGGTGATTTTACAAGCTGAAAATTAATTGCAAATTTACCATAGTGTTTCTTTCACTGCTGTTTGTATGAAAAGATTTTATTGTATTTCTTCTTTTTTTTTTTTTTTTCCCCCATGAAACAAAAAGGGATTAGGATTCACTGTTCTCAATATTTTGTTTTATTTTGTTTTGATTTAACTCTCTGTCAGCAGTACAACATGAGCGACCATCAGGCCTACAAGGGCTAAGTTTTGGAAACTCTGGGAACTCTAGTTTTTCATAACAGGCATTTTTTTTATTTTTAACAAATTTGTTAGACTTTTTTTTCCACTTCTGATTTCCATGTGAGGACTGGGACTGATCTAGGCATGGGGAGGTAGTGAACAGTCTGTGTGGGAAATCTGTATCCCAACAATATCATATAATAGATCCCAATGAAGCTAGAGACACCATACAAAAGTTTTTGGTGCACCCTTCTCTGATGGAAACTGGTTGCTGAGGCCACACTCATTCCCTCCTCATTCCATGAGAACAGAAGTTTTCATGCGCCTTCTGCCCACACAGTGAGACTGGCAGCTATTGCATGCCCAAACAGTGCCTAGGCAAGGCTCAGGGGACAGCACAACACAGCCCAGGAACAGTTCCTAGTGGACAGTATGGATGTGACAGTGGTGTGTGGAGGGCAGGGAGGTTAGCTGTATGGACTCAGGCCAGCCATGCTATTTGCTGTCTGGGCCTGAGGAATCACTGTGGTCACATTTGTATACAGTTTTAGATGGAGCCAGTGTACGTCCTGCATTCAGGCTCACCAAGGGAAAGATGTTCTGCTGGGCATAGCTACTGAAAGCTGGGATGGAAACAGGTATGGGATGGTCCAAATCCTGTGATAGAGTGAAGAACCAGCAGGATTTAAAGAGATAAAAAATCACCATAAGAGTGACCAAAATACTTGTCCTGGTGTTTCACAGCAGTCACAGAATCACTGAATTAACCAGGTTGGAAAAGACTTCTAGGATCATTGAGTCCAACCTATCATCTAACCCTTCTAATTAACCAAACCATGGCACTAAGTGCCTCATCCAGCCTCCTTTTAAACAACTCTAGGGGTGGTGACTCCACCGCCTCCCTGAGCAGCCCATTCCAATGGCCAATCACTCTTTCCATGAAGAACTTCTTCCTAACATCCATCCTAAACCTGCCCTGGTGCAGCTTGAGACTGTGTCCTTTTGTTCTGTCACTGGGTGTCTGGGAGAAGAGACCAACCCCCACCTGGTTACAACCTCCTTTCAGGTAAAGCTTTAAGAAAACTCTGACTGCATACAGCTGTCATGACTGCCTGGGGGATGTCACACTGCCTGACTATCATGTCTCACCTCAGGGTCTCCCCAGAATTATTCCCTTTCCTTTCCTCTCCACACTTCTCCCCTTCTTGATTGCATATGAGCCATGCGGCCTGAATCATACAGGATTTTGATTTCTTAACCATTTTGTTCTCCAGAGGAGGGTCCCTTGTCTTCTTGACACATAACTGTGGACACTGGGTCATGTACCTTATGTTGGTTGGGGCACATAGAATCCCCTCTTTTGGCATGAGGTGGATGACATAATCCCACCTCAAACAGGAGACTTTAGATAAGTGAAGTTCAGATAGCCACGCTGTCCACCTTCCCCAAGGTCAGCTGGCTCAGCAGGGCTTTATCCACATTGTTTTACCTAAGGTATTTACCTACAACCCTTCAAAACTAGATTTCCACTCACGGGCACTTTACCTTGAGTGGTGGGTCTTACATGACTGAAATTTCTGAAGTCTTTAAAAAAAAAACCAAAAAAAACCAAACCCCAAAACCCACCAAACCAAAACCACCCAACCAACAAATCCCAAGCGACCTGCATGCTGATTGGTGCCAAGTAGCTTCTCCTAACAAAAGGCATCAGCAGGCCATTTGCTTTGACTATCTGTATTTTCCTGGTTGATTCAAGGCTTGAGGCTGTCTCTTAGGACTACATTACCAGAATGGTGCTGCACTTGTCAGAAGTCAGTGGAACAAACTGGGTATTTTAGCTCAATGTTTATTTTAAACTGTTTACACTGCTTATGCGAAAAATATTTCAGAGTTTGTAATCTGGCATTTAAGTTACAGAGAAGCCTAAATATAGTCCTTTAATCATCAGCAGCTATAATTTCACTCCAGTATTACTTTAAACTCTGTGGTTTGAAAGTCCAAAAGATAAGAAGAACACTTCCCAGCAATGCAAATAGAAGCAGAGCATGGGGTTCACTGAGAGGCTGTATCTCCAGATAGGGCTGTCCTTACCTTTTCAGCTCCTAGTTAACTGGGAGGAAGTAAACAGGGAGCTCCCTCCAACCTCAGCTCTTTCAAATCTTTGAGATGGGCAAGGTTTGCCCCTCTTCAAATATCCAGAGCAGCAGCAGCATCTCTTTTCTGTGCTGACCCTGGACATAAGCAGACAGGGTGGTTCAGAGGTGGTCCCCGAGCTCTGCAAAGGGGAGGAAATTATGGCATGAGCATGATAGGTAGCAATCATCTGAGATGAAAGAGTGGTGGGAAGAAATGCACAATTTAGTTTGGATATACTGTGTGATAGACTTAGCTATATATAAGAATATATATAAGAATATAAGAATACAAGAATAATATATATAAGAATATAAGAATACAAGAATATATATAAAGGGATTTAAATAGAGACTGTTTTTTTCCTGGCACCTGTGTAGTTGATGCCTGTCAGGAAGCACTCCCCGTGGCTGTGGAGGATCCGTGTTACTACAAGACTAACTTCAGTCTTGCAAAACGTAGGTATTCAGCCTTAAGCTGGTCATCTGAGCTCCCTGAGATAGATATGCATCTCTTGAGGACAGCTCATCAGAGATCACTTCGAATAACAGCCTGCAGATGTGGTTAACTATCTCTCTCCATTGACTATGCTGATGGACATCTAGCTTGCACTAGAGGCATGGCATAGTGTGGGTCCTTTCCAGTGAAGAAATGTCCAGAAAAGAGAAACCTGCATATGCAAAACACAAGGATGGCTGTGCATGGGTCCCAGGTGTGGTGCAAACAGCTCCCTTCCTTCTCCCTAGGATTTTGACCACATGGACCCATCCTAACTCCCACTGGCAAGGTGGGAAAGGACACCATGCAAGGCAGGCCAGTGGTACAGGAGGCGGGCTTTTCTAGGCCAAGGGTTGGATGTCCTTACAGGGCTCTTGCCATGCAAAGCTGCCCCCAAATCCTGGAGGGACTCCACAGCAGAGCACCAAGCCTAGCTCATTACATATGCACCATGACCTTAAAAATCCTCCAACTCAGGTCAGGAGGTGCAGATGCTTAAGAGTCCAAGGGAAGGGTTTTGCCAAAGTCCACCCCTTTATGGCGCACAAAGGTCTGTTGCCAGGACTGGGTGGCTCTGCTGCACCCAGGGGTGAGGCCCCAGGAGCCATGGGCTACCATGGCTCTGGGCGAGTGACAAGAGCAGAGACCTTGATGACCTAGGAAGTAGCTGTGCCCAAGTAAAGCATCACATATTTCAAAGCCTGCTATAAACCGAATGTCCAGCCACAGAGCTGAGTCCCAAGGGCATCGATGATGTTCAGAGATGCAGTCTTGCAGCAGCTGGAGGGGCTTCAGCATCTGGTCTCAAACTACTGACTCAGGTTATCTAGAAGAGTAAATAGCAGAGGATATTGAGTGCTATTACTTGTCCATAAAAGGTGCACATTGTTTGATTCAAATTAGATTTAGTTCAAGTCTCTTTGTAATGATTAGCATTTGAAAGCGATGTCAACAATTTTCACTTTCTTAAAATGAAGGCTGATAGCCTTTTATAGCAGAGTATAAAGATATCATCTGCGAAATCTGTGGCCATTGATGGCTTTATTTTTTTTCCTCCTTTATCTGTTGATATAGCCCTAATTTGACACTTCTTTGTTGAGGAAACTTGTAAAGAGACTGTCGACCCTGTAAAGTGAGTCAAATTTAGATTAGTCTTACAGCTCACTTAAATCCAAGTAAGTGATAATTAAATCCACTGTTGTAAACTCTCAGGTATCTGGAATTAGCTCTATTCCTGCCACTGGCATTGTGGCTTCATTAGAGTTTATACTGGCACCTTCCCCAGGGCCCCTCCAAACATGGAGTGGAGGTGAGCATCACTTTGACTGCCCTTCCCAGATCCTGCAGCCTCATCTGTTCCATCCAGCCTTGTGAAACTGCCTTGCTGTTGGCCTAAGTTGCCTCTGATCCTTGGCACAAGGTTGATATGACAATACTTATCTCTAAATTCAAAGGGGAGGTTATAATCTGGGTCAAAGCCATTCAGTTTATCAGAGAGAAAAGACAGCCCAACCCTGTTGTTGGAGCAGACAACAAATAATTCTACCTCATCCTATCTTGGCTTTTAGTTTTAAGCAGCATTAGTCATTTGGGAACTGAAGCTATCAGACTTTGGCCAAGATTTCGTCATGTCTGTGTTGGGCTCCATAGCAGAAGTGAGCCTAGATGCCCCTCTGCTTGTATTGCCCAAGACCTGAATGCGCCACAGCCCCATGGGGACAGCACAGGCTGAGCTCAGCCCCAGGGGAGAAAGGGAGTTGGAGGAGAGCATGACAGTGTGTCCTTCATTCATAAAGGGCTTCTTGGGTCATTTCGTTCTGTCTCTATCCCTGGCATCAGATTAGGAAACATAGAGCAGGATCACTGGCCAGGAGACAGGAAAAGCCTTCTCTCAACAGAACCTTGCTGTGCACCACTTGGGTTGAAAGGATGCCCAAAATTACTTTCACAGATATCAGAAGGAAAGAACTGCACATCAAAGATAGTAGCACAAAAGAGAACAGGTGTCGGTTTCAGTCATGCCATTGTTTTCTTGGCATTCATAGTTCCCTGTGATCCCTTAAACAGATCACATTTTGCTGCATTCTTTTTCACAGAAAAGTATGTTACACAGAAAGCTGGCAGTGAGCAGCAATTGCAGAGAATCGTGTGGCACAAACGAGAGTGGCCACCAGGTGGAGGTCTGGAGCTGACAACCCAATGAGGACCGCATTCATACTGCCTGCTTCCATACACGTTTCAAGTACAAACTCCTGCATCTGAGGTACAACCTTATTTTCCTCGTGTAGTGGAAGGACAAAATCTGGGGTATTTTTTGCATTCAGACCAGGAAATTCATGCCCAGTGCCACATTTTCCTTCCCATTACAGAGCCTAGCCTGTCTCTTCCTTCATTACACAGATATTTGGAACAGACCTCTGCTAAGGGGGTACCAGACAGGCAAGTCAAGAGAAAGACCTCGAGCTGAAAATGTAACAGAAGCTGGGTGAGGAAGGTATTGCAAGCCCTTCTCTGTCCTTGGTACCCGCCAGTAAATATCTGCTAAAGGTAGGAGGCAGATAAGATTCGAGGCCTAATGTCAGTAACCATTTGTTTTCTAATTTCACCAAGAGTCTGGCTGAGTAGTGCCTGCCTTTGGTTTGACACCATCCCAGTGGAACCGTGTTCTCTTACATCCCTGCTCAGATGTGAAAGGATGAGATAACTGTGTCCTGAAGTACATGAAAGGAACAGTTCAATTTTCAATGAAACTCCCTAACATGACCCATCCAATGTGCCCAGGTGGCCAAGATGATCAACAGCATCTTGGCCTGTATCAGAAACAGTGTGGCCAGTAGGACTCAGGAAGTGATATTATCCCTGTATTCAGCACTGTTAAGACCACACCTTGTATATTGTGTTCAGTTTTGGGCCTCTCACTACAAGAAGGAGACGTTGAGGTGCTGGAGCATTTCCAGATAAGGGCAAAGAAGCCATTGAAGGGCCTAGAGAACAGTCGTTCCTTATGAGGATTGTTTAGGCTGGAGAAAAGGAAGCTGAGAAAAGACCTTACTGCTTTTTACACCTACCTGAAAGAAGGTTGTAGTGAGATGTGTGTTGGTCTCTTCTCCCTAGTAACAAGTGACATAATGAGAGGAAGTAGCCTCAAATTGTGCTAGGTGTAGTTTAGATTGAATATTAGGAAAAATCTCTTTGCTAAAAGAGCAGTCAAGAATTCAAATAGCCTGCCCAGGGAAGTGGTGGAGTCACTGCCCTCGGAGGTGTTAAAAAAAAACCTGTAGACATGGCACTTCTAGACATGGTTTAGTGGGCATGGTGATGATGGATTGATTGTTCGGCTCAATGATCTTGATGGTCTTTTCCAGCCAAAACACTTCTATGATTCTATGAAACTTACCAGCCTGCCTGTAGGGTTGCTACATGCAAGCCCAGATACTAAGTTCCTCTTACAAGCAGTGCTGTGGCCAGAGGAGCAGTGCTGCCAGTCCCAAGGCTACCAGGTCAGTCTTCTGCACCACTGGCTAAGCTCTTTGGGCTGCATTGACAAGATCTTTGCTGATGCTAGGTGGGTTACGCGCTTAGTGTGCATATAGATGTCTAAATGTTTAAATCTGGAGCAGAATGTTGTTTTGTTAAAAGGGGTTAGTCAGCCTAAGAGCTTTTGGAGTCTGATCCTTGTCCCAAGAGATTTGCAGTGCTGCAGACTCTAGTACGAGGCAGGAAGAGAGATCTATACTGTTTAGCCAAGGACTGTGACACATATGCAGCTATTTCTAGACTGTTGTCTGAGGTTACTGATACTCAGGATGGCACAAAAGAAATGCAAGCATCCTAAAATGAAACCTGTGACGTGAAGGGATCTGAACTGGCCAGATCAATGGGCTGAGGACAACTGTATGATGTTAAACAAAGCCAAGTGCCAAGTCTTGCATTTTGTTCACAAAATGCAACTTTAAAGTTGCCCCATGCAACTTTAAAGGCTTAGGGAAGAGTGTCTGGAAAATTACTTGATGGAGAAGGATCTGGGTGTACTGGTTGTCAGCTGACTGAACATAAGCCAGCAGCATGCCCAGATAGCCAAGAAGGTCGACAGCATCCTGGCTGTTGTGTGGCCAGCAGGACCAGGGAAGTGATCTTACCCCTGTACCTGGCACTGATGCAGCCGCACCTCAAGTACTGCGGTCAGTTTTGAGACCCTCACTACAAGAGGGACTTACAGGTGCTGGAACATGCCCAGGGAAGGGCAACAAGGCTGGTGAGTGGTCTTGAACACATGTCCTACAAAGAACAGCTGCGGGAACTGGAGTGGTCCAGCCTGGAGGAGGCTGAAGGTAGACCTCATCACTCTCTACAACCACCTGAAAGGAGGTTGGAGTGAGGTGGAGGTTGGACTCTTCTCCTGGGTTACAACTGACAGCACCATAGGAAATGGCCCCGAACTGCACCAGGGGAGGGTTAGCTTAGATATTAGAAAAAAAATTCTTCACTGAAAGGATCATTGGACACTGGAACGAGCTGCCCAGGAAGGTGGTGGAGTCACCATCCCTGGAGGTGTTTAAAAGACGTTCGGACGAGGAGCCTAGGGACCTACTGTAACAGTTGTGTACAGAGAGGCGTTGGGTTATGGATTCGACAACCTTGAGGTCTTTTCCAACCAGGTTGTTCTGTAATTTTAAGGAAGAGGTAACGCGAGCATCCGGCTCCTGCCCTCAGCTCGGCTCGGCCGCTGCCGGGAGCGCTGCGACCTGGCCCGGGCCGGTGCTGCCACCCACCGGGAGCGGCTGCCGCGCCGCTCCGACCCTCTCAGGCACGGGCCTCCGGCCCTGCTCGGGGAGCCTGCCGGAGCCTTCCTTGCTCGGGTTTCTTAGCGTTGCCACTTCCGACAGCGTGCTCTGCCCCGAAACATGCCGCGGGAGGTGCGGAGGGTGTGTGGCATCTCGGGGGCCCTCCGAGATGAGGATTAGAAGGAGTAGTAGTGTGCCATGAGACTGAATCGTTTTATTCTGAAACTTCAGTGTAATTATTTTGCTGGCCTGTTAACTTAAATGCAAGTTGAAGAGAGCTTGACAACTGCTACCAAACCAGGAGTAAGGAGCTGGATTTGGTTTCTGGAGCAGAGGCGAACGTCCACATAGAGACCCGCCTGCCCTTTTGCCATGCTGCCACCCCTCAGCTTCAAAGCATACATTTACTCCTTTCTCAGACCTGTACTTATGCCCCTGGCAAAAGTAGGGTAGCTCTGCCTGTAAGAACTTTTGCATTTGTGAGTTGTTTTCCCTTTGGGCTTGCACTCCCCCTCGTTAAACAGGAATTCAAGAAAGGACAGCACTGTGGGATTAAGGGCCAGTGGCCCTTCAGCAGCCTTGTGATTCCCAGATTCAGCTTGCTACCCTCCTGCACCTGTCTCATCTTCACTAATAACCTCCAGAGGAAAAAAAACAGAGGATGTAAAATACCCCAGACAGGAATATTTTAATGAGAGGAGGGAGTGCAACTTGGCACAAGTGCTTTCTTAGAGCAACCCAGAGTTAGTGTTCCATGCTATTTGAAGACATAATAAAATTTAATGCTTTAGCCTTTCAAGAGTTCTCAGTGCATCTCCCCATGGCTGCCTTTAGAAACACTTTTTAAATATTGAAAATCCCACTGAGTCTTCACTATGAAACTTTAATGGAGACATTCTCAGAGCCTGCTGAATGGATTTTGCTGCAGCGTGTACTGCTGCTTTTTGGTTAACTTACTGGCTTGCTTTCTCCCCAGCACCTTTCTTTTCAGCATCTTTCTTCTCTCTCAAGTGCTGTCTCTGCTCTTTGTTTCATTTTTTCATAGAATAGAATCATAGAATGGTAAGGTTGGAAGGCACCTCAAGGATCATCCAGTTCCAACCCTCTGCCATAGGCAGGGATACCTCCCGCTAGCACAGGGCCCTCAAGGCCTCGTCCAACCTGGCCTTCCTCTTCTCTTTCTAATCAGAATTAACTAAACTTCCTAGCAAGCTATACATTTTCCACATTCTCAGTGCTCAATGCAGAGCAACCCAATCTGCCTAAAGGTACCTGACAGGAGGCACTTGGAGGAGCACCCAGCAGTGCCACCCAAAGAGAAGTTCAACAAATTTCTTACAGTCTCCATCATGCCTTTTAGGTCTCGTTCACTGCTCCTCATGTACTCATTTGTAAGCATTCCCTACCTACTCTGGTTGATATATTAAGCTATGGTATCTTCTTGCACTTGCTAGCATTTTGTCAAACATACATTGTATCAGAAATTAGCCTTCTGCTTCGTTATTTGAAAAATAATAGTGCAGCTTTCCACTTTGTAATTGAAACAAAAATAATTCCACATCCTCATCATTCATACTTAACCATGAATGCAAAACATCATGTCTGTGTTTTTTTCTGTCTAGCCAAGAAGTAAAACTACTCTCACTTTTCTGGACAAATGTATAACTTCTATATATCAGCACAATCAAGTTAAGTTCACTAATACCAAATACATCTCTTGGACATTAATTTTCCCAGATGATATTTCTACGAGGCTAAGAAGTTTTTCTACAAGGTCATGGTCTGGGCATTGTGGTGATGGATAAAGCTGCTGCAGAGCTGGGGTTTAAAGGTTGTATCTGCTCAGAACAGACTTAGATTGGGAAATTGAACTTGTCATACCTGCTGTCGAGGCACAAAATAGTCCTTCTTCTTCCTCAGCTAACATAGCTGCTGCTATATCAGTCCTGAAACCACTTCACAGTTTCATAAAAGTGCTTCACGGATGCCACACAGTCTCATTTCCCACTGACTCTTTGGAGACAGTGGGACCAGTATAGGCCAATTAAGTAGAAGGGATAAAAATTAAAGGAACAAAGAAATGAAAGAACATAGATGGAGAGTGTTTGGCTCATTTACAGTGGTCTGGAAACTGAAGACGAAACATTGGCATTCCTTCTGGTATTTGTTTCTCTGTCAGAAAGACAGCTTGGAAGAGAGGCCCCACACCAGAAGGGAGAAAATCTGTCATTGTAGGGAAAAATAGAGGCTCGAACCACAGAAACTACTCCTGGAACACAGGGAACAGATGGATTTAAAAGATGAAATTTCGTCTGAGAACCTTCGATGTTGATTCAAATGGATACCTTGAGAAATAATTAGTAACAAAATGGTGTGGCAGACCTTTATTCCATCATCTTTTATTCCATTTTCATAGTCCAAGCACTAAATCTGTAAGACATTTCTTCATGCTGATAAATCCTTCTTCATTCTCAGGCATGCAGTGAGGCTGGGGAAAAGTAAAATTACAAGGAGGAAGAGCTTAGCAGAAATTCATGCATTTCATCTAGGAGTTACTTCATTGAACTGCAGCCATCTGAAAGATGGTCACTGGACCAAGTGAGCAAGGGAGCTGGCCAAAGCATGGAGTGAGAATCTAGAAGTGCCTCTTTCTTCCTCTTCACTGATGAGGGAACCCAGAGCTCAGACAACTGAGGTCAGTTGTTACCTCCATGCAGCTATTCAATACTTTTAATCTACATGAGTCAAACTCAGTAGTGGCATAGAGACCTCAGCGGTCTAGATATCACAGACTTAGTGGTAGTCAATGACAGGGAGCTGGAAAAACATGTTGGTGTATGCAAGGAGAGAAATGCCTGTTTAATTCAGCCTGATCATTCGAGAGAGACAGCAGCTTTCAGTCAAGAAAACATCCCCCACCAGCGGGGCAATCTACAGAGACGTTGCTCCACAGCATTCCCAGCACCTTCTGCTGCTCGTGGCACCTGAGCAGCACCTAGAGTGGACAACATGTGGGAACTGGGAAGAGACCTGAGGTGGCTTGTGAATGTATAAATAACGGTGTCATTTCTCCATCTCTTAATCATAGTAAAAAACCTTCGAACCAGCCTGGTTTGTACCAGACCACTGTGTCTGGATTGTCTATAAAAATGACTTCATGATATGGGAATAGGTCCATAGAAAACCAGTTAGAAATATACAGCTATAAAATAGTAATTAAAACACGAGTGGCAACCCAGAACCTCCCTCAAGGGATATAAAGGTATGCCAGACGCCTTTCCCTGCAGCTCAGATTAACTTGAAGGATTTTGAAATAAAAATGCTAATAATGAGAGTCAGGAAAGGTACCAATATAAATTTGCTAATAATAACCTGAGCTCTGAGGTAAGTAACATTGTTAATAAGGAAAAGACACTGGCAGACTTAATTCCAAAAAAATCCCTTCATATTAAAAAAGGCAGATTAACCATGTGGGTTATGCAGTTTAAACAGAAGCAGAGATATTTCTCTCCCCACCTGTTCCCTAGAGATACCACTTTCTTCTGAGTTCCTTGCAGTGATCCTCTTCATTCACACTCCACATGGAGGACACTGTCAGCAGATGATGACCCAGCCCAGAAAATGGGGCCATGTAACTCCATTGCTACATGCAAAATGAGTAGGAGAAACTGCTGTCTGCCTAAGCCATGAGGTGAACTTGAGAAACGTCTGTCCTGGGCCTGGGTCTGAGCTCAGCTCCTCCTGGGGTGCTGCAGAGCCAGTCTCTGAGGTCTCATGTGCACCTGTGTAGTGATTAGTACTATACATGTCTTTGGGGGAGGGTCACATTCATAAAACTTATCTCATGTTGCATGTAAGAAAGTTTATGCTAAAAGGATAGGTAAGGTTGAAACATCAAATGCTCAGGAGTTAGGAAATGCCTGAATTCAAACTGTCTGAAGAGATGGCAGTCTGTCCTTGATATGGTGCATCTGGAAGAGAAGAAATCTTGGGGGATTTTGAAATTTTGGGGATTTTGGGGAACTGCATCTGTGGTGATCCTATTAGATATCACAGCCTGAGGGCAGCTTAAAGGCCTGAGGGAATTTAAAAAATACCGAAGGGTGTATTTTAGTTTTAAAATGCATCATTTTCATGTTCTATATTATGTCGTAGATGAACTTATATCTAGCAAAAAGCACTGAAGGAAGAGGTGCAATGGATGGATGCAATCTCTCTTCTGCACCTCAAAAAAAGCATCTTTTTACTTTTTACAGGACTTAATGTAATTAACAATATTCAATTATTTTCAACTTGTAGTTTCCTGGCCTTTAGAAGAGCAACCTTAGTAACTCCACCTCCTGCCACCCTACAAACTGCTAGTATTTTATTTTTCCTTATGCCTATGTCTTTCTGTTTTGTTTTTTTTAAATTACATTCAAATAGCCACTGAAGCAACTGAACAAAGTTTTGAGTTAAACTTTTTCCTAATTGTCTCCTGAATAGCTGGTAAATCCCTTGAGTGGCACAGAAGAATCCTAGCACCAAGACAGCCAAGAATTTGCAACTCGTGAGTGCAGGAATGAGTGAACAAAAGGATTTATCCTTTCTCTGAAATTTCTCCCTTTTCTCTGCTCAGCCACCTGTGTTTTTATCACCAGGTTGTCCAGGCTTGCTTTGAGGTTTGGAGCACATGGTGGTGAGGAGTACTGCCTGCTGCTCCAGATTGGAGGTCTTGCCTGTCCAGCACTGATGCAGAGAGAACAGTATTCACAAGATGGTCAGGAAACGACTTAATGCCACTCAGGGAAGAAGCTGGGAAGTCTTCCTAAGCCAGACAGGTTTGACTTCCTATGCTAATCAGGAGACTTGAGAAACTAGTTATCTTTTTCCACACGTGGTGATCAGCCACAGCTCAAGGCAGAGAGACGTGAAATAGAGTGACATTTTTTAAATTGTGATTGATGTTTGAGAAGAAAAAGTAGGTCCCATTTCTAAAGGAGACACATCTGGTCCTCATATTTCATGCAAAGAAATGAAGCACTAAGAAAAAGAAAAAATGCAGGCTGTGCCAATTTTTATGTACCTGAAAGAAGCAAGCTCAAAATAAATGGGGGAGAAAAAAATAAACGGGGAAGGGGAAAATCACACTTTTAAAGTCTCAATTTTATTTTCTTTGCCAAACTTTTTTCCCCCCT
>VWYK01081802.1:0-45711 GCA_013399775.1 Semnornis frantzii | reverse complement strand
TATATACACATAAAGGAGCAAATGATTTTTCAGCAATCTTACTTGTATGAAATAAAAGGTCAAACAATTGAAACCATGCTTACTTGCTGCAAAAATAAGGATATTTTTATACATGTCTTACAAAATCTGTATTTTAAACTGATTTTTAGAGTGTCTGTTTCATAGACAGGATTATAAAGCTTCAGCTTCCAGGGGAAAAATACAGGCAGTGGGATAGGGAGTTTGGAGTTCAGAAATGTGAGTTTAGGTGGTAGGAAAGCATATAGAAATCACCCCTGATGTCACCACTCAAGCTCACAAGCCACCACTGAACGCTGTGATTGTTCTTACACTGCTGCCACCTTTGAAGACAGGGCCTATCATCAGACAGTACAAGGAAAGTGCATGATTTAAAAAACCCAAATTGTTTAGGAGCTGATGCTGTACCGAGTTCAAATACTAAAAAATAGACTTAAAATAACACTTTGCTGTAATGAGTAGAAATGATGACAGGAGAATAAAGCATAAGAAAATATCCTTGGGGCATAAGTGAGATGATTAGAAATATCATTAAAGCTAAAGCATCTGTTTGAATCCTTTGTGAGCCACCCAGTTCACCCCCATGCAGACATAACTGAGGGCTCAGTTTACTAATGCAGCAGTTTGAACACTAAATATAACAGGCTTTGCATTTAAAGAACACACAGATTAAATAGGAGATGCCTGCAGTAGAAGGGAGCCTGCGGTAGTGCTGCACTGTGGATTTCAAGACCAAATGTAAATAGGCAGATGTCCAAAGTCAGCAAATGTTCATTAAAGAAAATTTCACATCAGGCATCTATTTTATACCTCTGAAGTAAAATAAAGAGCAGTTTTAAAAGGTTTGTGGGGAAAACAAAATGTATTAGAGAAGCTCAACAGAAGGGTGGTAGACCCCATCCTTATCATGACAGAAGGGCATCTGTATTCGCCAGATCCCACCAAATGCCAAGGTGAGGTGGAGGCAGCCCTGTCAGGCAGGAGAGCATCTACATCCTACTGGAAAAAAAAGGAGACTGCATGCACAACCCCACAAAGAGAAAAAAAAAAAGGATGATGGAAATACAATTTCTGCCCTGTGCATGTATGTATCGAGCACACATACCTTTGGGGGTTTGCATCAAAAGCAGGCCAGCAGGTCAAAAGGGGTGATTCTGCCACTCTACAACAGCTTGACAAAACATGGTTTAGTGTTACAGGCAGACCAAACAGTAGTTCAAGCTTCTAACTCTTCATTACTGTTGAGTCTCTTTTGCATGCTGTATGCAATAGCAGAATAAGTGTCGATTGTATTCTTTGCTAGTTCAGAGATGTGATTGCATGAGTTACAGAAGGTTCCCAGGTGATTTTTCCATTCTAGGCTTCAGTTCGGGCTCCTGCCAGCCTTCTAATAAGAGGAGAGTAAACAACAGTTCCAGAAGCATCGTGATGGAAAATCAAAAGGGGTACAAAATTGTTTTCTGATTAGTTTTTACAGTCTTGTGGAGTGCTACAGACCTTCGCGCAAATAAAACGCAGCTGACTTCAGGCTAGCTCCTAACTCTGTAAGAGCTGACAGAAGCACTCTGGGTAGCATTGCCTGTTCTGTGCAGAGAGAATGAAGATTTCCTAGGCTGTCATTTCTTTGGTCATTAAAACTGACTTGGAAGGAATTGGATGAAGAATAGTAATCTTAGAGTTGATGTAGGATGTATGAACACAGAGGAGTGTCACTTCCAGGCACTCAGCTAACAGCTGCACCAAACCAGAAATAAACAGTGCTAATAAACTTTGCTGTAAGCAGTGCAGCCACGCTCTGAAACTTTGAAGCCAGGATCCTGAGGGCTACAATAACGATACTGAAGTGTTCCCAGAGTATTTCTGAGTGTTTCTTTTAAAGGGAACAGATTTTTACCCTTAAGGCCCACTCAATGATTTTAATTAGTGACACTCATAGCTTAATGCAACTTATTCTGCACTCACTTTTTAGGAATGTTTGGATCAGCTAACAACTTCCCACAATCAAGGAGATGAAGGTGTAGTTGTAGTTACACTGGTTTAACAGAGCAATTCTCTGAACTCATGGGATTCTGATTCTGGGGCAGACATGATTAAAGCATAGTCTGTACCTTAAGGAAAGCAGAGGTTAAGCCAGTTTAGGGTGAAGGGCATTGATCAGATTTAATTTACTTGGGCAGGTGTGACAGGTTTGGACTTTTTAGTCAATATTCCTGACTGAACCAAGTTTCTCTAAGGGACTTAAGTGAGACCTGTATAGCAATTTTCTCATATCCTTCTGTTTCCCTTCAGTTTCCCAAACCCTTTGCATGATGTAGGGCCAGAGATGTGTCAAAACAGCTTTAATTCCCTTGATGCTGTATTTGCAGGTGTGTGTGACACCAAGATCTTTGTTTTGGCCACTTCTTGCCCTATTTTATCTTATTCTACCCTCAGCTTTAAAAATGTAGAAGTGATAAATTAGACCTTGGATGAGAAAGGACAATTGTGCTCCCAAAAATGTGACAAGATGAGTTTGTCTGGGCATTTTTACACCACTCTGTGATGTGAGCTGCTTCTTGTGCCCTCTGTCACTTACTCTTCTGATCTCTTCAGCTCACCTCTGGAGCCTTGCGAATGCTTTCTATGTTAATGGTGTTTCATAAACTCTCATCCAAAATGTATGACTGTAAACAGATTCTTCAGCATCAGAGGGAGGACCTTCCTGCCCTCCTCTTTCTTTTCCTGAGCTATGACTTTCGCATCTAAAGCAGCCTGCCTAGGGAGCACTCATTGCAGGAGCATCACAGGAAGCAATTCCTGGTTCACACTCTGGCAAACTTTCACCCACTTAAAGCTGCTCCTGTTCTCTGTACCTACAGGCTGATTTATTTAACAGTCCTGCCTCCCAAACTGAATAAACATGCATAAACATGTACTTCAGGCTAACCCTCAGAACGTTCTGGATGGAGAAGAGTTCCTGGACCTCCGTTGCAAGGGCATTAGATGTTACACATCATCAAAGAAACTCTCTTCTACTTTACAAAGCTAAAAACACCCCCGGAGTGATAAGCAAGAGCTATGCAGAAGTAGAATTTACCTGTCAATTTTAAGTTAGATTATTCTAGTAGGATTTCAGGACATCACTTGATGTAGCAATGCAATATAATCATCACTTACACAGGCAGAAACATTTTCTTTGTGCCGTTATGTAATATTAAAAGCTTATAAATTACATTTTACCATCCAGACGTGGATGAGTGAAGCAGAAATAGAGGCAGCTATAATCTCAATAGATTTATCTTTTGAATACTGAATATTGAACCTGTCACAGACTTCAGAGTCTTTGATTTTGTAATGGAATGTTTAGTTTGCTACATTTCAAAGAAACAGAATAATTTCTTTAAACTTGCATAGAATGGTTTCATATAATTATTGTATATTAGACTGTAAAAGAATCTAGGGACATTGCCCTGAAGATCTGTGTGTCTCTGAGATTCTTTTGTTTACTGGGATACTATAGCACAGAAATGTTTGTGTTTGTATTATCATCAAGACAATTGAAACAAATCCCAAGTCACTGTGGTGATTGTGTTCTCTCAATTCATGATTTACATTTCTGTTGGAGCTTGTTTATGTTATAGGTTAGGTATTTTTCCTTCTAGGTAATTTTTTTTCCACCTATACTCTGCTCTGGTGAAACCTTACCTTAAATACTGCTCCCAGTTCTGGTGTCCCCATCATAAGGAGGACACAGAGCTGTTGGGGTGGGACCAGAGGAGGTCACAAAGATGATCCAAGGGCTGGAGCAGCTCTGCCAGGATAGGCCAAAGGAGCTGGGGGTGTTCAGCCTGGAGAAGAGAAGACTCCAGAGGGACCTTAGAGCTGCCTGACAGTGCCTGCAGGAAGGCTGCAGAAGGACTCTTCATGAGGGTGTCTAAAGACAGGGCAAGGGAGAAAGGTTTGAAGCTGAGGAAGAGTAGGGTTAGACTGGAGCTGAGAAAGAACTTCAGCTGGAGAGTGGTGAGACTCTGGAACAGGCTGCCCAGGGAGGCTGTGGGTGCCTCCTTTCTGGGGGTGTCCAAGGCCAGGCTGCATGAGGTCTTGAGCAGCTGAGTCTAGTTGAGAGGTGTCCCTGCCCATGGCAGGGAGTTTGGAGATGACCTCTGAATTCCCTTGCAACCTCAGCTATTCTAGGATTCTGTAGTACCTTCAAAATTATAGTTTAGGTGCATGAGGCATTCTGAGAGGAGAAAAAAGCAGCTCCTTTAATCTGGAGAGGTTACAAATCAGGTTTGTGTTTGTAAGCTATATTTTAAGTCGGATTAGTTTTTAGAGAGAGGGACAAAAAGAGAAGATGCTTTGAAGTGTTTGCTTGTGGTCCTTGTTGTTAACCAGATACGTGTCTTACTGTCACTATGTTGATTAAAGCAAAGCTCAGCCAATGTCACTGCTGTCTCTGTGGTCCGTGTTAAACAGACAGCTTTAAAATGCATGCACTCAATTGTCAGTGGTATTAGCATCCCCCAGTTCTCAGCTTCAGAGGACTGAAGCTTGACAGCACAGAGTTTCTGAGTATATCTGCTTTGATAGCAGACAGTACCAGCAACCTGTGCTGTGCCAAGCCTGATAATGCACAGAAAGTCTACGCTGTGGAGAGGTACAAAAGAGCTCTGTGCCTGCATAAACCCAAGCTGATGGAGGTAGGTGCCTCTGAGAACCTCTTCTTCATCTCAGAGTTCACAAGAGTTTGGCTTAATCAGATTCTTAGGATTTTGTTCTTATATGTGTACATCAGGTTTGGATCAGAACTGCAACAGGGCTCATGGATTGTGAACTAGATTCCTCAATCTACACATTCCCTAAATGGGAAGTGAAGTCTCTGCACTGATACCTGAGGAGGTTTGATTTTTGCTTTTCCAAGTGGCATAAACATTCCATTTGAGACCTACATACTACACTCATACCAGTTCTCTCTCATTTTCTCTATAAGGCTTATAAAATAATCTCAGGAGGATAGAGGAGCAAGACATTTAAAAGAGTTTATGTACAATTATTACTTTTCTAATTAAAATAATTTGCATGTGCATATTTACTAATACGATTAAAGTAAAAATAAAACCCCCTCTTTTAATCACTACTGTGTGACTCCATAGACCTTTTCTCTATTAGAATAATTGAATGAGGTCCATAAAGCTCAGAAATTAATCATACTCCTTCTAGAGAAAGAGGCATTTTAGTTTTGGTTAAAAGGCAAACAATCTGAGAGAGGAATTTTGTTCCTAGCTCACACCAGTATGAGCTGATTAAACAAAAATAAGCATAATAAATCCATATTAATGACAGCTATATCCTCTTTCTAGAGCTGTAGAAGTCCATGTGGAAGCTACAGCCAGCTACAAGAATCATAGAATCACGCAATGGCTTAGGTTGAAAGAGACCTTAGACATCATCTGTCTACTCCTACTGCCCTGGCCAAGGGCAGGGACACTCTCAACTAGACTCAGCTGCTCAAGGCCTCACCTAACCTGGCCTTGAACACCCCCAGAAAGGAGGCATCCAGAGCCTTAACACCATCATTCTTAGAATTTCTGGCCTAGCCCTGCTCTTCTTCAGCTTCAAACCATTCCCCCTTGGCCTGTCTCTAAACACCCTCATGAAAAGTCCTTCTGCAGCCTTCCTGTAGGATCCCTTCAGGCACTGGCAGGCAGCTCTAAGGTCCCTCTGGAGTCTTCTCCAGGCTGAACACCCCCAGCTCCTCAGCCTGCCCTCACAGCAGAGCTGCTCCAGCCCTTGGATCATCTTTGTGGCCTCCTCTGGACAGACTCCAACAGCTCTGTGTCCTCCTTGTGCTGGGGACAGCAGTACTGTACCTGTTTATTCCATCCAGCTCACACAAAGCGTTAGCAGCTATTGAAAATCCACTACTTTTTGGCCGGACATGGATGTAACAGACTTTGAAGTAGCTCACAAATTTAAGCTATTGTTTCTTTCTTACAGTGCAAGTTGCAGTCAGAGATTCTTAGTCACCAAAGACCATGTGTAATTTTTTCTTCCTGTACTCACTGCAGTTCCAAAATATTTGAATTTTGATGAAAATTGATGTTACCATGGAACACTGCTGCAATGTTTAATAATTCCTGACCAAATTGTTACAAATTCAGGATTCAGCCCAGCCAGGTTTATGTTCTCTATTTTAGAGAGAGAGAGAACAAGTAGATATTTGTCATCTCTCATGTCACACCTGCCTGGTTTTCAGCATGTTACATCCCTGGTAAGCTCAAAGAGCCCAAAGCCACTCTCACCATGCCCAGCCACTTAGCCAGATTTCAACAGGGCTTCAGCACTACACTTCCATGCTGTGGAGTTTAAAGCTGTGGTTTTGCTTTTGTTTTAGCAAACCCCTCGGGTGCACCCCTGGCCCAGTGTGTGGCAGGTTGCATGCTCTCAGCCCACCCTGGCATGGCTGCAGCCTGCTGCCACTAAATCCCTAAAGCGTATGCCCAGCGGTGCTCGTGCATCACCCAAGTGAGCAGAGGTAGCTAAATTGATTGGGTGCTTGTGGGTGAATGCAGTAAATCCTGCCAGCTCTGCCCAATACACAGAGCTAGAAGAGCAGTGTGATTTGCAAGTGCTTATTAATTAAATGGACCTGTGGACTGGATATACTTGGAGGAGGAAAAGTAAAATATGTGGCACCACAAAGATGGAAAAAAAGGGTTTGACCTGATAGGTGTTGCCTTTGAAATATTTATGAATGAATGGCATCGTAGCTAATCCCTGAAATGGCCTGGGCAGATGGTTTGTGAGGTTAGGATATAATACATTTACAAGGAAAATAGCTCCATGGACATTTAATAATGTCTTGCAATACTATTTCTGTGGTAATGCAAATATTATTACAATCTTGGCAACTCTTATTAGAGATAATTCTTGATTTGAGAGATTCATTCTGGGTGAATTCTCTTCCTGGTAATTGTTCCATATATCCTGCATGTGCTTAAATGTCATGTTCCTCAACTCAGAGAATGGCTATTGACATATTCACTTTAAAGCCTTCAGAACCTTTGGATTTTAAGAAAATTCTTTCTAAATGTTGTGTTTTACACCTTAAGACATGCTGTCAGAAGCAGTGAAATCTCTTCTGCTGCAAGCAAAGACTATCACAGAGACCTGCAAGCATAATTCAAGTCAGAAAATGTACTAAAGCTGATTAGATATTGAAATAAGTCCTGAGCAAACATGATTCATTTCAAATCTGTTGATATGGGACCTTCATATCTATGAGTTAGGTTTCCCAAGAACAAATTACACCAAAACATGTGAATATGTATGTTACTTCTCAAAACTGGCTATTCCCTTCCACAGTTTCCCAGTCACAGAAGTTTTTAATGAGCTAAACTTTTCCCTGAAACTGCATGTGTTGACTGAATCACAGAATCACAGAGTGCCTTAGGTTGGAAGGGGCCTCAGAGGTCATCTCCTCCAACCCCTTGCCATGGGCAGGGATGCTTCTCAGCTGCTCAAGGCCTCATCCAGCCTGGCTTTCAACACCCTCAGGGACGAGGCATCCACAACCTCCCTGGGCAGCCTGTTCCAGAGTCTCCACCAACCTCCTACTGAAGAAGTTCTTCCTAAAATCCAGTCTAACTCTGCTCTGGCTCAGCTTCAAGCCATTCCCCCTTGTCCTGGTGCTAGATATCCTCAGGAAAAGTCCCTCTGCAGTCTTCCTGCAGCATCCCTTCAGGTATTGGAATGCAACTCTAAGGCCTCCTCAGTCTTCTCCAGGCTACACAACCCCAGCCCCCTCAGCCTATCCTCATAGCAGAGATTCCAGGCCTTGGCTCGTCTAAATGCTTTTTGAGACCCACCCTGAAGGAATGGCAGGCTCACATTCACCTATCCTATGTGTTCAGCTCTGTGTCACCCTTTGTGTGAACACAGCTGCATCCATTCCTCCAAGCAACACCAGCTTTGCCTGTGTTTTCCAGTGAAGCCAAAGGTGTATATTAGGGACCCTAATAGTGGTCTCACATCTACAGAAATTGAATTTGAACCCAGAGTTATGATGGAATAGAGTAAGACAATTCCCATTTGCTTAACTGCATTGTGGTTCCTGTAGGATTCAGGCTGCAGCCACGACTGCTGCGGCCTGTAGATAGCATTGTGTTCAGGCCTGCCTTATGCTCTCTGTAAGGCTTCTGCAATATTATTCAAAAATGATATGTAAATATTTATAATCCCTGAAAGGTAATATATTTCCTTCCTTCTAGCCTGGACTTTGCTTTCCATTGCCTGCTGTAAAAGATGAATCCTCTTCTCTTCATCTTTTAGCATCCTTTTAGCAGCTGTCTGGACACTTAAAGACTCTAATTCTCTTTTTATTGTCATCATGCACTCAATGCAAATAGGAGTATTTGTAGCAATATTGCACACTGGAAGTGTTTCTGTAAACCTGGCATTGGGTTCCAGCAGCTCCAGCTTCCTATAGCTGCACAACTTTCAACCAGGCTGAATTTAGCTGTGTCAGTGCAAAATAAGAACCAAGTGGCAGCAGTGGGTGCGAAGCAGAGCTGGCTGTGTCCTGCTAACACAGTGCTCTTTACCAAAGCAGGGACTTGCATTTGGACATCTAAAGAAAATGAATCAGGAAAGAGCTGTAACTACCCTGGCAGCTGCCAGAAACATTGTGAAGAATCACCAGACATTCATTCCCAAGCCAGCATTTGTAATTAGTGTTTCCAGTCAGCAGCATCAATTAAAATCCCTTTTTCCTTTTTGCAGATCTGATGCCATCCCAATTCTCAACACCCGAATAAGAAGGAGTTGGATGCACAGGTAAGGTCAGTTCTGTGGTTGCATCATTTTAATGTATGACCCCCCTAATGTGTCCAGTCAGAAATACCTAGCCCGGGTTAAGTGCTAAAAAAGAGATGTTTTTTCCTCATTCAAGTAATCATACCTGAAATTGAGTGAACAAAGAAATACCTCTTTATGAAGCCACACTAATACAGTATCACACAGCTGAATGCTTTTATAGAAAGCAAATATTTAACACAAGAAAATTTTCAAAACACTCTTTTTGGGGAGCAGCCAAAGAACTCTGCAGAGAAGGATATCATAACAAGATCATTCTCTTTCTCCTCCAACAATATTTTGAACCTCAGCACTAAAATGATCATATTAAATGATTGTTGCAAAGCTTCTACTAATACAATTAATTTCATAAGTACATTGTTATTAAAGAAAAATTAAATACAAATCTATGAGGGTTATTCCATGATCCCAGCAGTGGAGCATTGTTAGTGCTGTGTATTATGCTGATGTCTAAAATCATTGAAGATGAAGCCTTGCCCTGAGCTGCAGGATGGAGGCAGAGTTAGTTGTATTGCATGGCCGTGAGGCCAATGTGATCACTGTTCACTGACAGCTCAGCTGGAAAGGAACACATCACCTCCAGCACCTGCTGGCAGTTAGCCAGGTTTCTCAGCAAGTTCCTCTTCTGCATTTTGGTGCTGCCATCAGAGAGTATGAGGAGGAGGGAAATTCTCTGTCACAGAGCTAATGGTATTGGAGAGTCCTTTTGCTGCATTCGGTCAGACAAAGCACCCATTCATGAGAGAGACCAAGCAATGGAAGGCTGGGACAGAGTGATTGCTTCCAGGAGCAGCTATGCACATAGGCTTTACAAGAAGCAGGCTGATGTTTGTGTTCAAGGGCAGTAGGGAATGAGGAAGAAAACATGTATGCATTAGGAGAAGAATAAGAGCCTCTGCAGTGCTTTTCCTGAAAGGAAGATTTGTGAATGCAGGCGAAAGTAGAAGTGAGAAAAGGAAAGGTATTGATAGGAAAGGAAATGAAAATTAATTAACAGTGTCAATACCTGTCCCTCATTTATTTAGCAGGAGGGGCATTGTGGTTCTCTGCAGTGCCCTACATCATAGAAAGTCAGGTTAGTCTCAGGGATTCAGTGACAAAGCAGACTTGAGGCATGTGCCAACCTGTTCTAGTTGAGTATTCAGCCTGCCTTCTGCAAGCTGTCAACCAGATCATGAATGGGATTCAGGAAAAAAAAAACACCACCACCAATTTTGGTTATGTTTGCATTTCAATCCAGTTTATGTTCAGGACCCAGCTCACTGCTGCTCAGGGACAGCTAATGGTGAAAAGCATCACTTGGGGGCCAGAACAAATGTCATATGAGGAGGCAGAAAGTCATTAAAGGCTGAATCCTTTGGCTCTGTGTACTAGCCATGTGAAAAGCATATCTTAGCACACAGCAGTTAGATGCTTTAATTCACATTGGAATGAGGTGATGAGACTGTGGCTCACATCCTGCCCATACTTGGCACTTGCTCAGTTCCCACTGGATTCAGGGGGAGCTTATTTTGTCTTCCCATGGGTAGAACAGAGGCACTGGGGTTAGAAATACAGATTGGTTTACAAATGTGCTTGTGTAATCCATACAGACTGTTAGAAAACAATTTAAAAGAAAGATGGTTTGTGTCACACTGACAGAGATGAGGTTTATCTTTGTAATCCCCAAGCTAGATTAGCTGTGTGCCAGCAAATGGCTTTTTCTCTTTTTCTGTAAAATTTAAATAAAAATGTTAACATTGCTCCAGCTCTTGGAAAATCATTTCAGATCTGAAATGCTGTTGTGTAAATTAATAGCACAGTTCACTAAAGCAATGTATTTTAAAATCATATGGAAGTCAACAACTTGTAACATATTTTCTTCTAGCAAATATGTGTCACATTAGCTGAACAGGTTTTAACAAGTGTGTCCTCATTCCTTCAGGAACTAAGGATATAGTTGCTAGTTTCTCAAAGCAAATTAGGCATCCAGCTCCCCTTAAAAACAGAAACAAGTAACAAAAGTTTTTCTGTTCTCCAAGATTTGAATGAACTTGAAAATGCCATCTGGTTCTTAAAGAAAATGCAAACATTTTAGTTGCTACTTGGTTTGTGTTTATCCACCTGCCTCACCCTGTGAGTTTTCTTTCCAAAACAGACATTAATTGTTTCATGTGGTCTTGAAAGTGTCTGAACTCTGGTTCCAGAACACACTTCATCTTTCAGGGAAAAAGGATCTTTAATTGCAGTCCTATGTCAACAACTTCACCTTTTATTTTAAGATTAGCATAATGTGGGGGGTTGGAAAACTTGCAGCTCAGATGTACTGAGTTAGCTGTGAGGTCTGTGTTTAACTATGTGCATGAAAAGTGGGAGGGTAAATTACTGAAATAGAGGTGAGGGTTTAAAAGATGAGAGCAGGAAACTACACAACAGGCTGTGTACAGCAGCCTTAGGCAGTGTCTGGCTGGTTCTGACACCAGGCACCTCAAACAGGGGAGGGAAGGAGAGGACACCACTTTGGAGGAGTTTGCTGTGGCCCTAAACAGTTGTGAAGACAACAGCACCACACTCTTTAAGCTCCAGGATGTATGGAATGATTTTTAACAGCATTAAAGATTCAGAAAATGCTTGGGAAGGCAAAAGTAACACCCACCTGTTTGACCACCTGAGGTGACACACTGCAAGAGCTGTTAGTGACTGGTTAGAGACCAAGCAGAGGTTTTTGATCTGTTTGCTGGAAATGCATTAATAAATAGAACACAAAAAGCTTTTCATAATCTTTTAGAAGTATGAACTATATTTGACAGAAACAATACAGTTATAGTTTTACCTGTTGGAGTTGCCACTTTAGTCACCTCATGTTGCACCCCTTTGGTGTGGGAATTTCTGCCCTAGATTGACTCTGTAGCTGTCAAAACCTAACAATTCCCAACTAGGTGAAAAAGAACAAACTCCTGTAGTCATCCTTGTGCAATTTTCCTCTCTCCCATTATATAGGTAAGTACTAGTTTCCTATTACAAACAAGGAAGTTTCTTATTACAAACATAGATAAAGAATTCAGACATCATTTTGCAGCACAGGTTAAAGTAATATTTCTCTTTCTTTTCTGACCAGAGTAGAAGGTTCCTTACCAGAAGTGATGAGCCTTGACTTCTATCTGACTAAAACAACAATTTTAGAGTGCTTGCAAGGACAAAGGAAACAGCAGCTTCTCGTGTCTGTGGGTGCTTCCTGAGAGAAGAAAACAAGCAGGTAAGATGCTGACTGTAAAATCAGAAAAGCTTCCTATAGCCTGTAGCTCTGAAGTTCACAGTCATTCCATGTTCTCCTAGTCAAGATCACAATGAATTGTGTTTTGTCTTACTTCATAGCTGTACTGCCTCCCAGAGCTGTATTATCTGTCAGTTTAATAAGGCTGCTTTGCATCTCTCACCCATGATGCTAGTACCAAAGAGTGAACTGGCATCCCTAGGAAAGACAGAGGTGAACTGCATTTTATTCAGCATTTTAGGCTGACAGTGACTAATAATCATCCCACAGAAGGTAAACTTCTCCTAGACAAACCTTTTCCTGTTCACTCAGGAGAGTATCATGCAGGACTAAAACGGTAAGGCCATGATGAATTAGAGAGTCTGCTCCTTGCTTATCCCCAAGACTTGTCACTGTACTGCAATTAAAAAGAAATGATAAAATAAATAGTTTGATGGGCTTGAAATTACTCATTCTGGAAAAAGCATGCTGACTCTTATTTATTTTCTTGGCATCATCTAGATGTCTTAGAAATGGATGCTGTGCCTATTCCAGAAGCTGAGCTCAAACAAGTGGGTCTATATTTAGACCTCAGATTTTTGTCTTTTGAAAAATCTGTTTCCTCTTTCATCTACCTTCTAAACTGCTTAAATGCTGTAAAGAGCATTTCATCAGGCTATATTTATATTCATCACACACAAACCTTATGCTGGAGCAAAACTGAGCATGAAGGAAAAGAACAAATTAACTGCTGGATTCAAGCACTTAACAAAACCTGGCTATGAATAAATGACAACACTAAACCTAATGGTTTGTTTTTTACCAAAAGAATATTATCCTCCTATTAGAAACAAATCTCTCTAATTGGCCAGTCAGATGAGAGAGTAAGCTGCTCATTTTTTTCCTAATAAAATACTTATGAATCTGTAATGTTTTTTTCCATTTCTTCTGCTCTCACTGTATGCTCATAAAGTGCACAAATCACCACCTCAAATATATTTTATTAGGCATAGGAGCAATTTGCTTTATAGCTCATTTGGAGTAATGCTTTAGGAAAATTAAGTACCTTAAAAGTAGTCTTTGTACATCATCTCCCCTCCAACAGGCATCCTAGGATAACTTTTTACCAGATCCACGTTCTAGATCTTGATAAGAAAATGAAGGCCTGATTGTTCTAAGTTACCAAAACCAATGTCCAACCACATTTCATGTCTTCCAGTAACACATGGGAGTTTTTAATAGGGAAATTAATGTTTCATTGGATTTATTCACATGGAGGATGAAATAAATGTGGTTTAAAACATGTGTAATTGCCCTGAATTATCAATTTAGAAGAAATTTATCTGTCACCCACTTTAATCTTTAACATAAACATAGGACCTAATGGTGTTTTATGGAACCACATTCATCTTTTAAAGTGCAGTATCAGAATATGTATCAGGTAAACAGGAGCATAAAAATGCACAGCTGAGGAAAGGTCATACAGGCTAAAAAAGAGACATAAAAGAATATATAGAGTGGATGTTAATACTGCAGGCTGGAAGGTACCTGGGGCTTTTTTTGGCAGTACATACAAATGAGTTTGATGTCCAGAAACTGAATAAATGTGCAGTCCCCAGTGAGCATATACAACAGCACTTTGTTTATCATCCATTTTTAAAACATGCAGATTTTAGTAGCTTCCACAACTGTGCCTGAATGACAGCTCTCCTAATGTTCCCTAACTAGCAGCTTAGCTAAATTCCAGCATCTTTTCTGTATGCTTCTGACCAGCTGGTTCTCTGAACAGTATGGACACACTGGCTTAACAGCTCTGTTTTCCCATCATTGCAGCTGGATTACCTTCAGAGAATCACAGTCACAGAAGGTTAGGGTTTGAAAGGGACCTCCAGAGATCATTGAGTCCGACCCCCCTGCCAAAGCAGGATCAGCCAGGGCAGGTCACACAGGAACACAGTGTCCAAGCAGGTTGTGAAAGTCTCCAGAGAAGGAGACTCCACATCCTCTCTGGGCAGCCTGTTCCACAGCTCTGCCACCCTCACCGTTCAGAAGTTTCTCCTCATGTTGAGGTGGAACCTCCTAAATTCCAGCTTGTGCCTGTTGTTCCTTGTGCTGTCACTGGGTGCCACCCAAAAGAGCCTGGCACCTTCATCCTGACACCCACCTCTCAGATATGTACAGACACTGGGAAGATCCCCTCTCAACCTTCTCCAGACTAACCAGCCCCAGGGCTCTCAGGCTCTCTTCACAGCAGAGATGTTCCCATCCCTCAATCATCCTTGTAGCCTCTGGTGGACTCTCCTGCTCTTTTATATCATTTTTGATAGGGGAAGAGAGGAGGGATTTTAGCACAATGTTATATTGTTATGTTGATCACAGCAGCTTTTTTATTTCCATCACTATTCATGATGAAATTTTTAAGATATATTCAATTTTAAGTATATGCATAATTATCAGGCACTCAAAATTAAATATATGCTGAAGTACATTCCTGGAGCTGGGCCTGCTGACCTGCCCTTTCCCAATGAGAGCCACTGGTAACATAAGCCATTTGTGTGTGATACTGCAGGATATAGCTTTTAACATCCAACTATTAAAAAAAAATAAATTCTAGCCTAGTCCTGCTCATAAAAAAAAGACAGTTATTACCAGGGCCATATTTATTCCCTGACCAAAAGCCTACTTTATCACTCTGATGATGATGTACAGCTTTGGACACCCCTTCCCTAACATTTTTAATCAAAATCTCTTCCAGTAAGTCAGCTGATGTTTCTCCCAGGTCTAAATCACTGAGTTGCCCTTAATGCTAAGGATGAAATGTCCTCTTCACTTTCATTATTTTAAAAATTACATTGAAAACCAAACTACAAATATTGTTCCATTCTGGAAAATTTCAATGTCAAGTTGTTGAGGACAGTTACATTACTGTTTTGTGTTAAAGAGCTACTCCTTGTGTCACATTTAAGTATTAAACCATTCCACTGTCTCCTGGGTTCTTTGCCTACAAAGCTATCTGGAGTATTTCAGGGAGCTTGCTTGCCCTTGGCCCACACTGCAGGTCACAGACTGACTTCCTCCCTCCCCCAACTTTCAAACCATCCTTTCTGTATTGTGAGAAGTCAAACTATGCCATGTCTTTCACTTCACAGAGCAACATGCCATCAATCACCACAGAATGGGGTTTCTTTTGCACTGCTCTCTCTTGGGAGTTGTAAGTTTCCAAAGCCTTGACACCCAGAACTCTTTCACTAGAAAGATCTCTGTGCCTCACAGGGCTGTCTTCAGTTCCTGCTGGGGAGATAGACTTCTGCTGCATTCCTTGCTCATATCATGTACAAGGCATGCCATGGAAACACCAGAGCCCCAGATTCCAGCAGAAAATATAGAATCATTCACTCCTGGTATCTTTCAGGTTGAAAAACACCTTTAAGACCATGAAGCCCAGCTGTTAGCCCAGCACAACCAAGTCCCACATGCTAGGCAAGTGAAATGACTTCAAACTGTATCTTGGAAGACATGGGAAATGCACAAATCTCCTTCTGTAGCACAGGTATTTCATTCCCTCTTGATCTTGCTGCACCCTCTCTTTACCTTCACTTGTTTCCTCATCTTGAAACTTCCTTTTCCCTTTTCCTTCTGACTAGCACTCTTTCTGAGGGGTTTTGGGATGTGGACAGCTGGTGCAGAAAAGCAGCTTGCTGTTGTAGCTTTGCATTGTTTTCTACTACAGCATAAAGTAACTTTGGCTACTTGCCTTAAATCACTCCTGAGTAGTGTTTCTGATGACTTCAGCAGCTTTCTGCCACTGCTCTGGGACTCACATGAGTAAGTTAAAGGATGTAAAGCATTTGCAAAGAGAATGCATTAGAAACTGGCATCTTTAATCAGCAGTTATGAAAATGTAATTTTAATTGTTTCTACTGATCACTGGCACCAAATGCAAAAGAGCTCTACCAAACAGGTAGTGGGCAGTCCTCATCTGTACTGCAGCAATAAATACTCATCCTTCTGGTAGGATGCCTTGTGAAATGCTGTATAAGCATTTTATTGTGATGTATACAAGAGAACTGAGGAAATGCAGGACTCGGGCTGTTGGAGTGAATTAGATGTCAAACACTTTGACAGTAACCTAGGCAGACAGCTAGAGAATAGCCTCTGTACACAGGTGACACCTGAGAGCTGATATGTAGTTGCAGGGGGTGCTCAGAGAATGCATTGCTTTTTGTCTAGAAAACTCCCCATGTCAGCACCTGTCTCCTAGCTGCTCCTGATGGGTTAGCAGGAGTCATTCCTCATCTCCAAAGTCCATTAATCACATTTCAAGGGGCCAATTTCCTACAGCCCATCTCCATTTCTTCCAGGGATTCCAGACAGATTTATTTTTTCCCCTCAATGCATTAACCTGAAGGAGCAGCCTACTTAATTAAAACAGATATTGTTTCACTTCCTTTAAGTATGCAAATGTCTTTATTAGACTAGGTGTCATGTGCTCTGCTTGCCTGCTTAATTAATTTCAACCTCAGCTTAATTCGCCTCGATGGGAATAAAACTCTTCTGCTTGCTTTTGGTGACTTACCTCAGTACATCAGCTGCAAGGGGCTTGGTTTTGTAGCTCTTTTACAGCAGGTGTGAAGTGAAAGCATGAAGCAAGTCCCAGGTTTACACAGGGCTTTTGTGTTCTTGCAGGAAAGCTATGAAAACATTTTCTGCTGAAGCTTTTTAGTAAGTATTATGAGGAGATTTGACCTTCCTACCCTAGACTTCTTGTCTGAACCTCTTGGATACTCTGTGTCATCTTTGGTGGGCCACAGAAGAGTTTTGAGAGAGAACCCAGAGGAGCCCCTTGTCTCATGGATATTGTGGCATTTCCATGTATGCAGTGCAGTTCTGTTAGGATTAGGATTGTGTTCTGTAGATTTAAATCGTGGAGCAAGATGTCCACTGCAAGGTCTCAGCTCTCTATTCTCAACAGAGATTCCACATGTAAAATGGGCTGTGAAATGCAGGATGCTGCACATTAGAGAAGGGGTTTAAGACAGTATCCCAAAAGCTAAGCAAACCACTCCTTTCACATGTTGTTCTTCTCTTGCCTGTTGCAACAACTCTGAAGACAGCCTTCTCCCTTAGCAAGCTTCTGAGGAGGGCACAGGTGTCAGAAAGGAGACCAAAGCAATACAGGGAGTTGGGGAAATAAGAGAAGAAATTTCTGCAGACGGAGGCTGAGGTGCCCAAGTGTACGGAAAACAGCAGAACTCTCAGATATCATCATGGTGCTTCTATGCATAATGAAGCCTTGTTTAGATCTAGTTTGCAGAGCAATCATGCTCATATTGCTGGCTGTATAAATTACCCACACAGCTACACACCAAACCCGGTACTAACTACTAGTGCTTAAGATGATGTTTTATTGCCCTGCATTCTGACAAACATACAAAATCCTGCCAGTTTTCCAGATGTATCTGATGTTAATCAAAAAGTAGCTATAGAAACATCAATTGTGCTCTATTAATCTTAATATTAATCATATATATCTTTATGCTCTTGTGAAGAAAAGGTCTCCCTTGATGCAGGAGAGAGATAATCTAAGGGCAATGAGTCTCTCCTCAAACATTCAAATTCTGTCTATATTTTTCTCTGAAAAATTCTTTGATCTTCCAGTGAAGAAATCTGCAATATAACTGCAAATAAGTTGGGATAATTTGGGAGGGGGTGTCACAAAATGCTGTGATTCAGGAAACATAAAAATAGAGATGAAACTTTCATATATGTGGACTTATTGTCTTTAGAGGTGTATAGAATGGGAGAGACCAAACTAAGTAGAATTTTGCTTCCACTTTTTGTAAGCAAAAAATGAGTAATAGAGGAAAATGTTTGAGGAAACTCTTAGAGTCTAAACTTTGATAGCAGTCTGTGAGCTCCGTCAGTCCCTCAGCTGGGTAGCATCATCCTATTAGTGGGTTTGGGTTTCAAGCATATATTATAGCCCTACTGGAAACAAAAGCCAAGAAGTTTCAGTCCCATTTATTTTAATCTTCATTGTAAAGGGATTTACACTAATGGAACACAATTACATTAGCCTACAAGGTTTAGAAGAGAACTGATGTATAATTCCATTCTGTATCATTTGTAGTTGTCTAACTAATTAGCAATTCTAAATAATTCCCTCTGGATTAAGAGCTTAGATAGCATTCAGAATATAAATCTTTCCACATAACATTTATATTATTCAGACTGAAAAACCTTCTTTGATTTTAGCCTTGACTGACTTTGAACCTAGGGCACTGAACCAATGAGTATAAATCAGCTATTACTATCCAACTTTTACTCCAGCCACATGTCATTTATACAAAACATTTCATATTCAGTTTGACTTTAACTTAGTTCTAATTATCTTAAGAGGCACGGGGTTTAAAATAAAAATATTACTTTCAAATAGATAAATGAAGCTTGGGTTTGCTACTGTAATATCAGAGATCTTCAATGCCCTATGAAGATACAGTAAGGAAACTTAGGTGTATGTGTGGTGATTCCAGGCACAAGACTCTTCTGTATACTGTCTGCTTGACTCCAAGGCTTCATTTTCATTGCACATAATCCTTCTGAAGAATATTGTTCTAGTACTCTGCACTAGCTCCAGAGATGTGCTTATAGAGCCTGACCTTGGCATTGGAACTGTTGGCTCCTCTCAGTTCATCACTGCAGAACCCACACCTCCTGCAAGTGCAGTAAGGTGAGGCAATGGGGGGACATCAAAAGGTACCTGCAGTGCTGCAGCCTCACTTTTTGTTTGCACTCACCCTGCTAAAGCCTCACTGGTTTAAAAGTACCACTGTACTTGTGGAGAACAGCAAGGGTAAGAACAAAAGTCTGAGCAACTCTGTTGCAAGAGTAATAGACCTAAAACTAGCAGTAGGAGAAGAAGCAGGAGGCCACAGAGAGGAGCAAGCTTTGCTTTCCTTATGCTCCCTCCTGCTGCCCTTCTGAACTGTGTGTGGTGCTGGCGTGGAACAGATCACGTACAAATAACTCCTGCATTTTGGGAGGCTTCTTACTTTCTCTGCTACCATAAATATTTCATCCTAGTCATGACAGCACTGCATCTCCTCACACTTCAGCACACATCAGCAGTAAAGTGGGAGGAGGTCAGAAAAATTCTCAGGAAATGGCACACTTCAGCCTCCCTTTTGATTTCAGTCTGTCCATTTTTGCACTAGTTATTGAGAATAAAGAGCAAATGTTGCTGAGGCAAAGGAAATTACAGTAGTCTATCTCCCATGTAGAATGAGGGTTGTATGGGCCAATAATAAAATAGTGGTGGAGGCAAATATGCATCATAACTGCTACATTACCAATATCTGCAAACTGTGGAAAAGAAAGCCAGTACTTTTTTTTTTCCTCAGACAGTTGTGTGCAAGAAAATACATTACCCAATTAAGATGAAAGGGACAATAATTGCAGTGAATTGTTATCACAGGAAATAAGGAAGAGTAGATTAACAGAACTTAATTTTATCATTATATGTATTTAAATTGCCTTATATAAACAACTATATATTTACTTGATATGGATTTAAATACAAACATAAACACATTCTAGTGGTTTCCAAATCTTTATAATCAGAAAGAAAACAATGTTAATGAAATATTCTGTTGTTTTTATTGCTAGGAAAAAAAATAATAAAAAATGAAAATGCTATAGCATTTACATGCTGCAGTTTCTGTTGCCTCCAGCCTCACTCAGCCCTCTAAAACCTTACTGGTGTACAGCAAGGCTTTGGAGGAAAAGCAAAATGTCCTTCTCGAGATGGGCAGAGGGAGGAGGTGTGTGCCTGTCACAGGCAGGTACACAGTTCTGCTCATCTGAGGCAAATAGCAGTGCATTTCCAGGTCAGCACTGAGACAGAAACAGGTGGAATCTCAGAAGGACCATCAATACTGTCCTCTATGTTTTTAAAGTGTGTTTGCTTGTGTTGGTTTGGGTTCAGACAGCATCCAGTTTAATTTTGGTTTATCGTATTGCTTTTCCTGGTTGGTCCCAGCCAGCAGGTCAGTGAGCAACTGCCAGAAGTGTCCCAGGGTCTGACATTTCTCTCTAGAGATCACAGTTTAGTTTTAAAAGACCCAACAGGACCCAACAGGTATCTTGCCTTTGCATGTGAGTGTAGCAAAGCTGAGAGGCAACCTGCTCTCAGCTCTGCTGGACATTGTCTTGCAGGCTTTCAGACCAGCAGGGAAGCCTTCCTTTGGCTCTGTGCCATGTTTGTATACTCTTGTTCAGAGCTAAAAAGATGAAGGCCTTGGCAAATAAAACCGAAGGCCTTCTGTTTACCAGTAGTACCAGTTACTGAAGAGTCAGAGAAGTTGAAATCCAGCAGCTGTAACTTGTCAGCAAAGCACCTGACAGCAATGAGGAAAAGCACACAAATCCTCTGCACCTTGCTATGGGCTCACCTGTTTGAAATGTAGCTTCAAACCAGAGCCTGGCCCATGGACACCAGGATGCAAAGGTGGTTGTGATTGTGAGCTACCACGGGCCCAAGGAGAGGAACTAAACCTGTGTCTAGGCATGGTTGAAAGTGTTGAAAGCAGGATGTGGACCTAAGCAAAGCAGAAGGGTTGGTGAATGAAAGCAGTACTGTGCTAACATGGCAACCATCTCTGTGTATCATGTACTGACATCTTCTCTTTTAATTTTAAAGTTGTATTTTTTGGTAAATATTGATTTTTTTTTTCCTTTACTCAAAAGACTTTTCCCAAAGCCATATTTTTTAATAACTGCTGACAATTTTTACTATTTCCAAGTATTAGAGACATTTGTGGACAAGGCCTTTTGGTCAGTCTGTTTTACCTACATGCCTGCTGGCTTTTTCACGGAAGGCAGGACTTTTCTTAACAAAAGCTGTGCTGGCTCATCAGAGGTATCTTATTTAGCCAGGTGTCTTCTAATGCATGGAGAGTTTATTACAAATTCTGCTACTTTGTGTGATAGGGAAACCAGACTCCTCTTTATTGTAATTTTCCATATGTCTGGCACAGTCGTGGAAAATTGGTGTCACATTCACCCTGGCACTGCAGTGTCTTTATCTGTTATTTAGGCAGTTTGGAGTTAAACTGCAGTGAATGATCCCATTGTTTCATGCCTGAATTCCTTTAGAGCTCCTGGATAAAATATTATCTGGAGTTGGAGATTACTCTTCAAAATTCTGCTGAGTTTGCTCCATATCTCAGTCTAGTGAGGGCTTTAATTTAAGCCAGGTTTTCACTGCATGCCTTGTTTCCACGTCACACAACAGACTTTTTCTTTTCTGTTTTCTTCACTTAAGAGATGGCTTCAGTGTGAGGGCACATTGCTGGCTCACAGTCCCCCTGTTGTCCAGCAGCACTGCTCTTCAGCAGGTCAGCCTCCAGGCTGTACTGACCCATGGGGTTGTTCTTCCCCAGATGCAGGCACTACCATTCAGATCTCGCAGTCCCAAGGAACCCTTAAGGCAAAAGACACAGAAGTAAAATTTGCTCTTGAGTTTACACAACTTACATGCTCAAATTTGAGAGCTAATATTTACACACATTTTCAGAGAAGAAATGCTCTTAAGTTCTCTAGAAACACCATCATACAGAAGCACTAATGAGACTTGGCTATTTGTCCAACCATCTGAACAAAGATATTTCTGGGGACAGTCCAGTCCCACTTTAACTTAGTAAACTTCAGGGAAAGGACTTCATTTTTAATCTACAGTAACATGGAGTGTGGACACCCATACCCTGTGAATATGTGTTAATAAGAAAGGAGGTTGTTCCAGCTGGCCATAGAAAAAGTATCTCACACATACAGGGATTGCTTCATTTGGGTTCATTTTAAACCCTGGTGCTAAGGAGTGTTACTGCACGCAGGATGGAGACAAATCCCTCCCTGCTGATTAATTGTGATTGTGTAACCGCGAAGAACAAGGAATCCACTCATTTCCTGCTGAACTGTTGAGTTTGGTCTGTGATGAAAGTTTAATAGGTGGAAATGCTTTAGAAGCTGCCAATGTTAATAGGAGATTTACTTGAATTCAAGTGTAGTGATGATACAGGTCCAAGGACTAGTTTGATCTCCTTTCAGATTATTTGGGCTGGCTCATGTGGAAGGAAAGATGTCTCTCCTGCGTCACTCCCTGCCAACTGAAATCAAATTAGGTTAGGAACCTACATATGCTTTGAGATGCAAGGGTGCAAGCATAACTTTAGACTGTGCCATCATTTCTATTCTTTGAGATTTCTCCTAAATACATTTTTTTAATTTCTTCTATTATTTGAAAATTTCCCTAAATATAAACATTTATTTGAAATTTTTCCTATTATTTGAAAATTCTCCTAAAGATAAGAATTTGTTTGATTTTTTTTTCCTATTATTTGAAATGTTTCCTCTATGTAAATATTTATTTGAAACTTCTCCTAAACATAACAATTTTAACACAGGAAACTCCTTACTGTGTCTCCACATTGATGATATCCTAGTGTTCTTTTAAATCCACAGTAACAGTGATGATGGGTCAGGTTGTGATGGGTTTTGATGGCAAAACCATTTTTGCTTTATATCCAGCGCTCTGACAGGTCGTTGTACTCATTATTTGTTACTGAACACTGGTTTGATATGCACAGAACCTCCTCTGACACTTCGGCTGTCCACTCAAGCCAGACAATCACCAGACTCTCATGAGGAGTGATTTGCACTTCTGTATTTGTACTGGCTTTGGTCATTTGTTCAGAGAGGGGTGGTTTTCAATCCTATCAACTGGTTTCATTTAAAAGCATTCAAGCCAGCCATCTACGATTGCTCTTACTTCTGCACTGGTTTGGGGGAGCTTTTTGCTGTATCACTGTATTATTGGTTTCCTTTTTTAAGTGCTCAGAATGTATTATTGCTTTAATGCACTTCATGGAACATTGCAAAACACTTACTTAAATTATTTTACTAATGCTAAGCAAGGGTGCTGCATTATTAAACACCAGAGGGTTGGCAAATTAGTATAAACACAAATCTAAAGCACATTCTTCAGGTACCTGAAGGTTTATATATCACAGCAATAACAGAGAAATTTATAGCAGTGCAACATTACCAGCGATCTGTATTACAAATGTAAGTTTAAGTTTTAGTGTAGTTCAAAGTCATATTTAGTTCCAACTTCATCCTCATTTCTGATACATAATTTCATCCCCAAATGAGCTTAATTAAATATGTAAACTGCAGAAAGTAGGACATGCTCTTATAAAGCAAAGCATTAGTCAAGTTGATTCTGCTAATGCTACAGCTATTTTTGGCCTACCGTTCGGCACCACTGAAGGGCTCCACAGCTTTGCTGTGGATGGCTTTCATCTGATCCTTAGTGTCTTTATCTTCCCACATAAGTAACTTCAACTCCATATTTTCCTCAGCTGTATTTTCTAAAGTACTTACTACCCTTTCAGCTATCCTCCAGAGTCTTTCCATTAGCCAATATCTTCCTTAAGATCTATTTTTTCAGGAGGGGGCAGGATATTCTGAATCTATCAGTATCATCATGTTTACCAAAGTAATCACCTCTGGTGTCCTAAATCCAACATCATGCTGGGAGAACATAGCCTAGAAAAGTTTTCCCTTTAATCTGATGTCACACCACTGACTTGTTTTGTGAAGAACTGATGAGCAAAATCTCCCTGTGCTGTTGCACCATACAGATAATTTTATCTCTTCATTATCACTTGGAAACAATTAAACAACAGCACTTTGTAATAGTAAAAATGTCGTGCAGGGAAATGAAGAGCGTAATAAAAAATAATGGTTTTAGTAGCAGCAGCAAGAGGAAATGACAATAAATAGTGTAACCACACTGTATTTCATCTTTAAACAGGGAGAGGGCTGCTGCACAGCTGATTAGACAGACATGGCCACTTAAAGTTCCTTGTAGAGCTTCATAGCATCTTACCCAGTCAAGCATTTAATACTGGTAAAGTTTAGATAGATAGATAGGTAGATAACATTCCTAACTAGATTCAGATATAAGTTCCTGACATGTTCATTTAAAGACTTCTTCTCTTTAAAGGTAGTACTTTTAAAAAGAAAATTGTCCTGATAATCCTGTCCTGTAGAGTTTGTGTTATAGTCAAAAGATAGTGTTAATCACAGCATATATATTCTTAAACTGTAATTAGCTGCTCAAAGACTCCTGGTTGCTATCTATGTAGGACCTTTCTAGCCCCAGAATTTGAAGGTTTTAGTTTCTGGATCCTCTTTCTTGACTGAGAAGGGCTCATGGGGTCCCAAGTCTGGACAATTGCACTGAGAGAAATGGGTAATAAACAGCAAACCATCTTCAGAGATATTAAATTGTATGGTAAAGGGAAAAATCTGCTCAAATGGCTAATGTAAAGCCAGGACTGTATCTACTCCAGCCATATCAAATCCAAAAAGAGTTTGACAAGTGATGCACCTCGGATTTTATAATGCACAAAACCATTAACTGTCCTGCAATACTCTACAGCCAATCTTTCACAGCTACCTTTTACAAAAACTATGGTCTGAAAAGACCCAAGAAGAAAATTAATTTGGACATCTAGGGTACAACTTTCCAGAGATTCTTCATGCTTAGAGCTCAAGGAATGAATCCCAGTATAGTGCAGAGTGCAATGGTTCAGTAGCCAAGTGTGAATCTGCAGACATTCTTCTGCAGGTAGAACCTGTGGTCAAAACAAACAGCTGCAATTGCTGGCTAGTGAAAAATAATAATGATTTAAAAAGGTTTCTGACAGTACTGGGTCACTAAATTAGGTTTCCAAATAATTCCCCATTAGAGTTTCATATCATAATTACAGATGATGCAAGAATTGCTAATAGTCTGTAGCAAAGGGGTCACTAGCTTGCACAGCACAGGCTGTGCTTGGCAGGAAGTTCAGCAGTGCCAAGTTTTAGTTAAAAGATCGTCGAAAGAATGCAATCTGCTGCCACCCAGGCTAAGGCTTGTGGCTCCTGTGCCTCGGTAATTAAGCCTGTCTAGAGCTGTGAGAGAGGCAAAGGAGTGACAGTGGCACTTTTCCAAGATGCAGATGGCTTTATGTATGAAATAGCTACAAACTCAAGACAGTGCTGGAGCAAGAATGAAGACATCTGCAGAGGAACACCTGAGAGCGTCTTACACAAGCAGATGAGGCCAAAGTCTGGGAAAAACACTACCAATCTGGCCAGAGGGAAGAGATAAAAATATGTACATGAAACAAAGGACAACCCAAATAGTGCTAACAGGACAGAGGCAGCATTATGCTGGGAGAAAATATTTCCACACACACAAACAAAAAACTGTTTTGAAAATCTCTGTAATTGAATTTCACCCAGCAGGCCACAGGCAACTCAGGGCTTTGGCAATCCCTTCCTCTGCCATACTTTGCAGCAGAAGACCAAAACAATTTGGCAGAAAAATAAAATAATTTTTTTAAAAGGTGTAGTTTATATAAAATCTACTGAGAAGTATCCAGTTTAGAGAAAGAGAAAGCAAGGGGTTGTAACTGTAAGCACTTTGCTCATGAGTGGCAGCAGCTCTCTGAACTCTGCTTTTGGCTCCAAATTAGGTTAATTTTAGAAAAGCACTGCCCCTTGTCTCATTCCTTAGTACAGAATATCAGGAGGGTGTGGTTGCTAAAAAATAGTAGTGCCAGACTCATCAGAATCCAGCAGCTTCTGCTCTTGGCTCTAGCTTTTCACTCTTTCATGCAGCTCTGTGAGTGAAAAGTAGGAAGCATTGACTGTTGCACTGGTATGCTTTTCTGATGAAAAGACAAGAATAGATTGTCCTCAGAATCGTGGAGCTGAGGTAGTTTGGTTTTTTCCTACTTGTTTTGATGAAAAACTCACAGAATCACAGAGTGTTAGGAGTTGGAAGGGACCTCCAAAGATCATCCAGTCTAACCCCCCTGCCAAAGTAGGAGCACCCAGGGCAGGTCACAAAGGAACACATCCAGCCAGGTGAAAGTCTCCAGAGGAGATGATGCCACAACCTCTCTGGGCAACCTGCTCCAGGCCTTTGTCACCCTCACCCTACAGAAGTGTCTCTTCAAGTTGAGGTGGAACCTCCTAAGTTCCAGCTTCTACCCATTGTTCCTTGTACCATCACTGGGCACCACTGAAAAGAGCCTGGCACCTTCATCCTGACACCCACCCCTCAGATATTTGCAGCTGCTGATCAGATTCCCTCTCAGCCTTCTCTTCTCCAGGCTAAGCAGTCCCAGGGCTTTCAGTCTTTCTTCATCGCAGAGATGTTCCAGCCTCACAATCTTCCTCTTAGCTCTTTGTTAGACTCCCCAGCAGATCCCTGATTCTTTTGGATTGGAGGGACACAGGCAATTCAGTTTCCATTCCTGATTTTAATTATTCCAATTACATGGCTGCAGCCACATGTGAAGATTCCTTTTGGAACAGAATTTTCACAATGTATTTTAAAAAGAAAGTGACCCCAACTGGATGAGTTGCAAACAGGTTAAAATAATGAAAGCTAAAGAACAGGTTAAAGAAACCTCTTCATGTAAAACCCATCTCATTCTTAATTAGTTGCAGGATATTGGAAGATGCTGTACCATATCTCAAGTAGGAAAGCAGACCTGCCCAGGCTCCGGAAATTGAAATGAATTTAATCTCCACAATATCTATTGCAAACAAGAATATCATGTCAGAGATTGCTGAAAAACCTGTTGCTGTGGTGCATCTATTGAGACTTGGAATTTCAAAATAGAGGTTGTCAGAAATGGAATGTTAACAGAGTGCCTCGCGATTGGATTCCCCTTGCTAGTCAGCCAGGCCAAAAGAGAGGTATGGCCTGGAATGCCTGATGCAGTGCTTCCCTTGGTAATTGCTGAAGCACTGTGCTGGGGCAGCTCTCCACCAGCTGATCAGAAGGCAGTGAACACTACCAACGGTGATTGCATTCCAGAAAAAAGGAGCTCATTAGCATCTCGGCTTCTGATCTCTTGACAGCAAAGATCTTGCCACAGAGGGTGGTGGGTTTGTGGGTTTATTTGGCTGATTTTGTTTCTCTTTTATCCAACAGCTAATCAGGATCAAAGACTCTTGATGTTTCTTTAAAGTGTCTTTAACTTTTAACGCTGAGCAACAAATTTTCATAGCTAACTCTATTGCCTAAATTCCTGCTTGTCCAATTTACCTGGAATGTGTGTTCCATAAAGTATTAGAAACAAGTCTGGCAGAGGACAAACTTGAATGTTAGGGTTAGACCATTAGAGTTACTGTTAGGTCATCAGGATTGGACTAGGCCATTAGGCTTAGGGTTAAGCCACTAGAGTTAAGGTTAGGGCTAAGGCTAGAGTTAAGTCAGTGATGAAAGACACTGTGGTGAATTTATGCTTACAAGTCACACAGCATCAGACCTTAGGGGTCGAATAACAGAACTGTCCTGTCCATAACCCAGTGAGATATGCAGATGGTTGAAAAATGATATGTGGTCTCATGCCATGCATGCTGAGCTAACAAGGAAATTTCAGTCAAGAAAAAGAGTACATTTTAATCCCACCATATGTGTGATTATCTTTTCTTCAGACCATGGAGGATCCCTGATGTTAGGCAGCAAACTGTGATAGTCCATTCACATGTCCTCTTTTGAATGATGTGTTTCCTTTGAAACATATCCAAAAAACAATTTCATCAAGGCTTTATGAAAACTGAAGAGGGATTTTCCCCTTCACTCTCTGAGTTTGGAGGGTGGCTTTTATATAATCTGAAAATTCATGGAACACTGCCTTAGTTCAGAATACAAATGCAGAGTTCTGGAGAGTGTCAACAGTTTGATTAGCTTCATTTCAAACTTCAGGCTATGTCAAATTAGAGAGCTGTGGTCTTGTGATAAATTAGCTAATGGTGATAAATGATCATCTGATCTTTCCAAACCACCCTCTCACATTAGACAATTTAGGTGATGAGATTTCATTTGTCCATTCATGGGAGGAGATTAAGTGTGTGAAAGTGTTCATGCTGCTCAGAAAAGCATGTAAGCTTCAAAATTTTCTGCTCGAGAAGGTGTTGAGCTGATGAAGATCAGAGTATCTGGCCCTGACAAAGGCCTCTGGCAGCTCTCAGTCCAGAGGCACACCCCTTAAGAAGACTGTATCAAGAATGCCTGCCTACTTATCTTGCTCTTCAAGCCCTGACTTGAGGCCTGCTGAACACCTTAATGTTAGTGAGGACTCTTCTCAGTGACATCAAGGGCTGTCCAGAATATTTCAATAGATTACCCTAGCTGCTTAATATCTTTTTCATCAGGTAAATTTATTAGTCCAGACTTTTAGGGGATAACTATTTGAAGGAATCCAGTCTCTTATTTGCTTCATCATGGTCATTGCAGCATCCATGGGGGGTTCTCTCTAGGACTTTCATCTTTCTTACGAGCTTATTAGGATGTTTTAGCATGAGGCACCAGAGCAGGTTGTCAAGGGAAGTTGTGGATGCTCCATCCTTGAAACTGTTCAAGGCCAGGATGGATTGGGCTTTGAGCATCTGGCCTAGTTGAAGGTGTCCCTGCTTGTGGCAGGGGGCTTGGAACTAGATGATCTTTAAGGAACCTTCCAACCTAGAAGATTCTGTGATATGTCTCCATTCACATTGCTGAAGGTGATGGGAGTTTAGAAAATGAGATTAAATCTGGAAACTAGGACAGCTCCTGGTGCTTGGTGTGGATTGGTTGCACATAAGGAGATGCATGTTTCAGCTGGGATGGGACAATGTTTGTTGCCTCTTGTATGCCAAGGTAAAGTTCTGAGGTAGTGAAGGAGGGATGAAGCCCCTTGCTGCTATAGTTGATAGAATATTGTTGTTGGGAAAAAAATGTGTCTTAGGCTGACCAAGGTCAAGAATCACTCCATTTTGCAGACAGGATATGCTTAGACAAGCTTTTCTAAATAGTGCTTCTTTTTTAGTATCATTTTCTTTTAATTTAAGGGGAAATACAGGAAGAAGGGAGCTGCCTGATGTGATCTTTTTTCCCTTTGTGTAGGTACTTTTTTTACTATTTCACAGACTTCCCTTTTTTTTTTTAAGTTGAGAAATATTTAGGGTGGGCTTGCTCTAACTTAGGAAAACAAACTCTTCTACTACAATAGCTGCCAACTTAGTACACCTTAGAAGTCTCTTCAAATGTCACTGAAATATCAGCAGTATACAAAGACACCTTTGTGTGCTGCTTTCAAGTGCAAGCACAGCCTGTGCTGAATGTAGATGCCATTTAATGAAGTCAATCTTTCCAACATCTTCTTTTCAGCTTTTTTTTCTGTTTGTATAGTTTGACTGAACATTGGTAACTGTCAGCCCCAAGAGGATATAAAGAGGGAAGGCAACCTGACACAGACAAATGTGGAAAGTTTTTAAGAGCTTCTAGCACATCTGCCTCAAATTATCACTGCCTTCTGATTTCAAGAATGGAATGTTAGACTCCCATTCTCAGCAGTGATCGTGCCCCTGTACTCAGTCCTGCTCAGGCCACAGCTGCAGCAGTGGGTTCAGTTCCGGGTGCTACAGTATAGGAAAGGCACTGATGTGCTGGAGGTGTCCAGAGAAGAGCAGTGAGGTTAGTGAGGAGTTGGGAGGGTGTCACACTAGGAGAGACTGAGGGAGCTGATGTTCATTGTGGTGAAAAGAAGGCTGAGGGGAGATCTTACTGCTCTCTAAGGCTACCTGAAAGGAGATTGGAGTGAGTCTGGTGTTGGTCTCCTCTCCTAAGCCATTGGACATAGGATGGGTTTGGGTTGTGCCAGGGGATGTTAGGAAAAACTTCTTTACTGAGACAGTGGTGAGGCATTGCAGCAGATTGCCCAGAGAGGGGGTGGAGTTGCTGTCCCTGGAGGTGTTCAAGAAACTGTAAATGTGGTGCTTCAGGACATGGTTTTAGTGGTCATGGTAGTTGGGTTGCTATTGGACTCAATGATCTTAAAGGTCTTTTCCAGCCTCAGTGATCCTGTGACTTGTTTTTGAGGTGGGAAGGCAGTGATAAACATTGGACTTGTATCTCTCTTCATCCTGTGGCTTCTGGGTTAAGCTGTAAAACATTCTGGGCATTGTGAATGAGGACATCCTATAAGTAGGGAGAAAATAGATAACTGCATCCCAAAATATCATTTGCTTATAAATATAAATGAGCTATCCAAAAGAGAACACGAAAAAAACATATCCTTTGAAAATATTTTTTTAATCTCTGCATTTGCAGAGCATTCAAAAATACCCTAGAACATGGGCTTGGGCTCAAAACATGCAGCACATCAGACAGCACTGCAACAATGAGGATGTATGTGTGGGCCAGCAGTAATTTACATCCACATAACAGTCCTTTTGGCATTGCATCCTGCCTGCACCCGAAAGCCTCCTGCCTACATGGGAAGTCCTGGAGATGCAGAGATCATGAAGAGAGCCAGGACCAGGTCAGAGATGTCTGCCTTCTTTCCCCAGCAGCCTGGGAAGGATCAGAAGCCTCAGCAGACAGTAAGAGAATTCCCCGAAGGCATTTGGGTACTGTCTGAAGCTGTAGCCAGCTCTGCCAGTTGGGAAAGAATATTTTGTGAGAAAATACTTAAAGCCTCTTGTAATTCCCCATTGCCTTCTCCCATAAGCAGAAAGGAGCTTCCTGGGCCATGTAGTGGGCGAGTGGTACAGTGACTGCAAGCGGTACAGTGATCACAGAAGCCTGCTCTTCCAGCTCAATTAATGTCACATAGCATTGCCAGTTATCCCTGGATCTAGTTATCAGCTGTATGTTTCCATGACCATGTGAAGAACCTAATTCTTCTTAAAATTAGTGGTCAGGGAGTGAGAGTTTTGGATCGCAAAATGAGTAAACAATATTAATTTTGGAAATACCATCTGACAATCAATTAATTCATTGTCCCTTCATTACACTCCATTGGACTCTCTTCAGCAGATCCCTGTCTCTCTTGGACTGGAGAGTCCAAAACTGGACATAGTGCTCCAGGAGTGCTCACAGTCACTGGTTTGTTACTGGTGGCATTCCCTGTATCAAAACAGCAAATCCAGTGCATTTGCTGTGCTGAAGTATTTAAATTGCTGATAAACTGAGAAGTGAGGGGAAAAAAATTCATCTTTGTGTGATGTTAGATCTGGTTGTGGATTGTAGTTCTGTGATCAGAAGAAGCTTTGTTACCCCACCAGAAGCCCTATACATTTCTTTATGGTGAACCAACCAGAAAGGTTTTACTGACACATATTTCAAGTTATGCTTCATGGGAAGAAAGAAAATGGAGACAGTGATGATAATTATAAAAATGGGTGAGGACTGACTTGAAGAAAGGTTTTATTTGATTACCACAGTAAAGGGATCCGTTTGCTAACAAGAAGCATATCATCAGGAGAAAATTTCCATTCATTTCATTTGTAAAATAAAAACCCAGAACTTACTCAGAACAAACATTTTCTTTCATCTTGATAATCAAAAGACCTCTTGCCAAAGCAAAAATGACACTTGACATCTCAAAGCAAACGCAAAGATGTAGCGGAATAAAAACACTGCTACTTGATTTGAATAAAAGAATTCCAAATGATCAGTTAAAAAAAATGGTTTGAAGCTAATTATTCTTAGACATAGCATTCACTTCACTTTTGCAAATTATTCTAGAGAAGTCACCACACCGTATGTATAAACCCAGGCATTTCTTCTTGACATCAGAATTGCCACTTTTTAGTATGTAAGAACTGTTTGCAGCAGTGGCTTAGTCGTGTCACTGTGTCACAATGACAGTTGTGCACTTCTGTAGTTTAGTACCAGACTTTCAAAGTCACATCATCTCCTAAAGACAGTGATAGATGCTGGGAAGGATGCTGAAGAGCATCCAGCTTGTCACAGGCCAGGCACAGAGAGAAAGAGGTGGTTATTGGGCTAGACTTGCCAGGTGACAGCAACAGCATAACAAAATACTGTTGGGCAGATTGACCCATCTGCCTTTGTGAGCTGCCAGAATAATGAGAGAGTCTGGCCCAGGAACTGGAACATATTAGTGACTTGCACTCTGTCTTCTTGGCAGGCAGATGTTCTATTAATTAATTTTTTTGTGTAGTAATTAATCACATAATATTTAAGTCTGGTGGCTTGTGATTTGGAAAAGGAATACTCATTTGCCTAGTTCATGAAGCAGAAACAGAACAGGACCAGATGGTCCAATGTGGCACCACTGGCTGTCAATGAATAGCTACATCTAGATTGCCTCAGTCTGCTGCCCATTGTTCAAAAGCACTCTCTATAGCTTTGCAGACAAAACAAAGTAAGAGCTATTGATCACCAGCAGCACTTACCACTTGCTTATGATTGGCTTTGAGTCTCAATGTCTGAATTACTTTCTTCTAGTTCATAAAATAAAAATGTGTGTAGGACATGCTGCTGTTTGTTAATTACTTTTTGTAGCAGAGGAGGTTCCACATGAACATAAGGAAAAACTTTTTCACTGTGAGGATGACAGAGCCCTGGAACAAGCTGCCCAGGGAGGTTGTGGAGTCTGCTTCTCTGGAGACCTTCAAAGCCAACCCAGATGTGTTCCTGTGTGACCTGCTCCAAATGACCCTGCTCTAGCAGGGGGAACTGGACTAAATGAACTCAAACAGATCAGCCTCTGTTCTATGCTGGTCCATGGGGTTGTGCTTTCTGAGATGCAAGGCTCTGCACTTGTCCTGTTGTATTTCATTGAATTTCTTCCCACCCAACTCTCCAGGTTGCTCTCACCATTCAACAGTGCACAGGTACAGTTTATATTTCCAAACTATTATACAGTTTCCTGGTCCCTTTTTTGTTGTCATTTCTATTTTTGTCTGGACTGAAGTGATATTTGAACACAAAAAGGACCCAAGAATGAGAGTATTTGATTGCTGCTTCCCAGTTTATGCAAATTGAGTACATGTATAATCAGAGCACTCCAGTCTTGTAATCCCTGTTGGGAAACCCTGAGTGATGCTAATATGGTGAGCCCTTGAGCTGGTCTCCATTGCTGTCTGCTAGTATTCCTGGTAAGCACTTGGAAAGGGAAATTGGAATTCATTCCACATTTGGGGATTCAATTATGATATTAAAGTTTGTTAGGTTAATTCCAGAGCTTCAGGGAAACCAAGGCTTCTCCTTTGCTTCCTGAAAGTTGAGAATCTGATACTCCATGTCATTACCCTTTGAGTGAAACCATAGAGCCTCTTCTCTGTGAGATGTTTCAAGGTATAGAAGACAAATTATCTAATGGATGATTTGGTTGTTTATGCTACTTGTGAAAACCCTGCAGGACTGTAAATGTTTCTGTAATGTCACCTGTTCATTCTGCCTATCCTAGACACAGATCATAGAATCACAAAATCACTTCAGCTGGAAGAGACCTTGAAGGTTGAGTCCAACCATTATCAGATGAGTTGTGCTGCCAGAGAGAAAGTTCAGTGTGCAGGAAAGGCAAGACTCACTTTTTTAAGGTGAAGAGACTTTTCCCCAAGGAGTGGTAAACTATTCTGGAAAGGGTTTTTCCATTTGAATTTGAGATTCCATTCAAGGGCTGCCAGAAAGGCAGTTTGGTGTGAATAGAACAGAGGAATACTATACATGCATAAGGATAACATGATATTTAAATGTAAGAGTATATCTGTGGCATGGTGCCTTTTTTCTCCTTTGTTCTCAAGTATTATGTTCTTCTAAGAAGTCTGGTAAGGTCAAAGTCTCCAGAGAGAGAAAAGATTGTTCATAGGCCTGTGGGAGGTAGGAAACAAGCTCAAGGAAGAGAAAAATTAAGACACTGCAGGTTTAGGCAGGCAAATACACAGTAGAGAACTGAGAGTCAGTGCTTGAGCAACTGACTAGAGGCAGCCAGGCCACAGAAGGGCTGAGAAGAATTTCCTGGGGACTCTGCAGAGTTTACTCTGAAGTGCAGCCAAAGCTGAAAGTGAGGATCACCTGCAGGGGCAGAAGGGGCACAGAGAGCATTGCACATCTCTCTTCTATTCGTATGCTTTCCTAGTCTCTGGCTTTCCTCAGTCACTGGTTTTTTGGAGAGGTTGTTTGGTTGTTTTGTTTTGTTTCCTGCTTGGTCGATTTAATTTTGTTTGTTTGTTGCTTTTTGTTTGTTTGTGGGGTCTTTTGTTTGTTTGCTTGTTTGGTTTTTTAAATATGTATCTTCCTAGTTTGTTTTCTAAGAAAACCTTTGTCATTACTCTGGCTGGCTAGTTTAGTTTTACCTGCAAACTAAATGTAAGCAAGTCCACCTCAAAGGGGATGGGACTATCACTAGTAGGATGTAAAACTGATCAGGACCATGCTCTCTTGTGTACATTGTTAAATATGCACAGAGTTGGGATTAACTTTGTTAAGTGGCTGTAGTGGAAAGCATCGTGGGCTACACTGGCAAACTGTTGAAACTGGTCTCGAAATCCTTTACTTCTAGTTGTAAAGTCTTTTGTTAGCTGAGACTAAAACTTCACCTTTCTCAAGGGGCAAATTTCATTTAAAGCAGAAATGCTAAATATCTCCAGGGTAAAAAAAATAATGTGATTGTGAAAAATCTCTGAACAACTATGTAAAAAGTAAATGTGACACCATCTTATCTGCACAAAATATATTCTTTTAAGAAAAGGAGAGAGGCAGGTGTCACATACTGTATTCTGTTTCACAGTGCAGTAATACTTATGATTGAAAACACTGCAAGGAAAGGGGAATCATTTTGGTGAAGTGATTTCAGGAACTCCCTTGGATTCACAAGTTAGGGTTTTTCTGTAAGACATGATAATGCAAAACATGTTCTACTGTAGCAGCAGTACTGCTAGACCACTTCTGAAAAGATGTTAATAGGATTTTCAAACTCTTTCATGTCCCAAAACAATGGTTGAAGTCCAAGATTTACTCAGTGGGTTTATGAAGTGTGGATGAAATAACTCCCCCTAGACCTTTCTGGCACCATATCCCCAAGTGTCAGTTCCTTATGCTGTAATCCTCATTAATTCACTTTATATGGTGTTTAGGATTACAGAATGTCTTCAAAAATAGAGGTCTGGAGCTGCTTAAAACTTTGTGTGAAGGATAAAACTCCTCAATAAGTGGCCTCATCCAACGTGGCTGCTCATTCTGGATATATGTACACACACTTCTCTGTCTGTAGATGAGGATTTCCAATTTGGGAGTGTACTGAGTAAAACCAACTCTAAACCAGTCTTTTTAATTAAAATCTGATATTCAGTTGATTTAAATGCAGTCCATTTTGCCTCTGCAGATGCTCAAATACTTAATATTTTTCTAAGGCACTGAAATATTACCATGCATTTTAACAAGAGTCCAGCATGCTTAACCTCATTTCAGCCATTCCTGACAACCTGCAAGCAGAGTGAAGCACAGCAGGAAGCAGTGTGTGGCTGTGGCTTGTGGTGGGGTGGGGAGCAGCGAGGCACAGCAGCTCATGCAGGTAGTTCACACGGGCAGGGTGAAATCTCTCTCCCTGACCAAAGGTAAGGCAGCAAGTTCAGCAGCAGTGAGGAAGCCTAGCCATGGTGCCCACTTTCCCCTCTGCACTTCACAGAGCCACAGAATCTCAGGATGCCAGGGGCTGGAAGGTACCTTGAAAGCTCATCCAGTCCAATCCCCCTGCCAGAGCAGAATCTCCTAGAGCAGATCACACAGGAACACATCCAGGCCCGTTTTGAATATCTCCAGAGAGGGAGACTCCACAACCCCCCTGGGCAGCCTGTTCCAGTGTTCTGGCACTCACAGGGAAAAAGTTCCTCCTCGTGTTTACATGAATCTTCCTATGCCTCAGCTTCCACCCAGTGCCCCTTGTGCTGGCACCAGGCATCACCCAGCAGAGCCTGGCTCCATTCTCCTGGCACTCACCCTGCACATCTTTATAAACCTTAATGAGGTCACCTCTCAGCCACCTCTTCTGCAAGCAGCACAGCCCCAGCTCCTTCAGTCTCTCCTCATAACAGAGATGTTCCATTCCCTTCAGCATCTTTGTGGCTCTGCACTGGACTTTCCCAATCAGTTCTATGTCACTCTTGAACTGGGAGGCCCAAGACTGGACACAGTACTCCAGATGCGGCCTCACCAGGGCAGGGTAGGAGGAGAAGGAGAACCTCTCTCGACCTACCAGCCACAGACCTTTTAATACACAGCAAGTCCCCATTGGGAAGCCAAGAGAACCCTTTCCATGCCCACCATGCCTCCCCAGGTGCCACTATGCAATAGGTAGGAGGCTCTAGAGATGGAGGATGTCGATAGACTCTGTGTCAATTCAACCACACCAGAAGGTCCACAAGAAGTACTTCTTTGTACTGTTGTATTCTGTCTGCCTTAGATCAACATCTGACAGAGGCAGTAAGACATTAATATCTTGTGGAACAGGATTAGTTTTGCAGGCAAATAGCTGATTGAAGAGCTATCTACAATTTCTTTGGGCTACCAATGTACTTTGGTCTTCACAAATATCTAGTGGTGCTACAAGATTTAGGAACTGGTCATGGAAATAATTTGGACATTATGACTTGTTTGCTATCATGTAAGCACAGCTGGCATCCAGGCTGTACATTTGGTACCCTGCTGCAATCCCATTTAGGAAAAGAAAAATGCAGTGGTAGAAAAGGGAGTCCTTCCAAGCATGTTTTGTGCTTTATATTCTGGCAGTGTAGCTGAAAATGCTTCTAATGTTAGGTCAAATGTACTAACTGCTCCACTCACTAACCTTTTGAATTAAGGCACTAAAGTGACTGAAGAAGTTGTTCTATCAAAACCAAATGATTGGGTATGAATGTCAATTAAATACTTAGGAATTCACCTCGTGAAGTTTTGGTAAAATCATTGAAAACTTGTCTTAGTGTAACCCATACTGCTGTTGGAATGGAGAGAGAATTAACATGTGTTACAGAACATAACATCTTGACAGGAAACACTTCAGTGGGACAGAACAAAAAATGTTCTTCCTAAAAGTTCTCTTCAAACCTTTGGCTGGTATTGCAAAATCCTGGTCACAAGACCTATCATTTCAAATAAAACAAAGGTACTTTTGTCACATGTTCTCTTCATAGGAATAGTAGCAATTAAAAACAAACAAACAAAAACCTCCCACCTTTTCTCCTTTCACTGGGGCACAAGTGTAGGTCCTGTTCAATCTGTGTATTCCAAATTCACGTTTAAAAGGTTGTTCTTTCTGTTCTAGTCAGATGAGACAAGCAACAATTGTGATTTTATTTGAATTAGGTCAAGTATTGTGCCCCAGGCTGCATCAAGAGGAGTGTGGCCAACAGGTCAAGAGAGGTGCTCTGCTCTGCTGAGACACCACCTCCAATGCTACACTTCTAAGGTTCCTTCCAACCTAAACCATTCTGTGACTGAAGCTGAGTTTTGTCAAAGCTCATTCCAACAAAAGAGGAGTGAAATCAGCCTAGCTGTAAAAATAGTTGTATTTTATGTGCCTGTATCAGTGTAGTGGGTAACTTACAGTTAACAGGGACTGTATGCCAACAATTTATTATCATTACATTATTCACTTGCAGACTGACAGTGTCAGGTACAACATCTCCTGTTCTGTGCCTCTGTCATTTTCAATTAATGCAAACTTACATATTTAGCATCATGAAAAAGTATTGCACGTTTGAGTTGGTTGTAATTACAGTGTATGTGTTCTTAATGCAGATACCTAACTACAACTGTTGCAAAGATCAATATGACCTCTTAAATAAAGAATCTGGGCTATTTGTTGTTTGCACATTGCTGCAACTATGCATGTGCTCAACTGAGGCAGGCTTCTGAAGAAACTAAGTGTGCAGCCACACTTCCAGCAGAACTGTCTCTTGTAGATGGTTGTTGTTGTTGCATCTGTTGAGAATCTGTTCCTTTGCCTTTACAAAATGTATTTGATCATTGAGCTAACAGTTACCTGAATGCAACAGGGCCAGGAATGGGATCTCATGGCAGTGAACCATGTGTTGAATAGGAAAGAATTCCTTTCTTCAATGAAATCATCTCACCTACCATTACCATTGCTGAACGTCTTTCAAATCTGTTATTGTTCACAGGCAACCCCTCAGAGACTGCAAAGACAAAAATGGACCTAACTGTAAGTAATTTTTCACACTTCCCTGTTAGAGTCACTTGTGTTAGCAGCCGTGGAGATGTTCAATAACAATTAATTAAATATCAGTGTAGCAATATATTTAAACCAGATGCAGTCACAGAAGACTTCTGTTACTAACTTAGTGTTCTGCTCATGGTCTTTGCTAATGATAGCAAACAAATATCTAACATTAAGTCTACTATCTCCTTAAAATGTGAGGGTTGGAAAGGAACAGTTTCTTAAAGAAAACGACAATTATTAAAGGTGATCTATTCACATTCAGAAGTGTAGGATTTCTTAATCTAATTTCATAGGAAATAAGGCTTTTTTTTTTCTATCTACAAATAAAATCAGCTAAGTTGTATTATTAAATACGTACCAAGGACTCTTAATCTGAGAGGGTATTGTTTACTTTGAGAAGATTGTTTCCTGGGTTTTTCATATGGACTTCTGTTAACCCTTTTGCCAAAAATGCAGATGCCAGAAAGCAGTAAACCTGGCTGGTGTCTTTTATTCATTGTGCCCAGATATTAATTTTCTTTGGCTTGTTTAAAGCTAGCTATGATACAGTTTCTCCACAGGCCATGGTTTTCCCACGTAAGTAGGAGAAATTCTTCCTCTGGTAGTTGTAAGGAATTAAAGTGCCATGTGGAATCTCTCCTGAAAGCTTTGCATGTCTTGTCTTACTGTGCCCGTTGAGTTCCACACTTGTCAAAATTAAAGCAAGAGACCAGTTTATAGTAATTACAGATAATGGCAATAACACTACTTCAGGTAAAATTAAAATGCCTGAGTTCTTTCAAGCTGTTGCTCGTTATTACATATTCAACTCTTTACCCATTCTCTTGAGAAAAATAATACTGGAGTAGCTATGATTGGCTCACCTTATAAGTGGGAGCAAATTAATTTGTGATTGCTCATCCTGCAGGCAATAATGCACCCTAATGCTGTTTACAATCAACTTTTCTCCACAAGGATTTGGGGAGTCTAGTGGTGAAGGAGGGAAGATGTAGCTAAAGCTAAGAGCAGGAGTGATTTTTCTGAATTCAATAGAGCTGTTGATATGCTTAAGAATTAAATGAGTGTTTGAATGGTGACCTTAGCAGGAGCCATTCTCCTGTGTAACTGCAGGACTGTACCACAGCACAGGATTTATATGGTCGTTTGTGTGGCCCTTTCTGTGGAGTCCTGACCCAGAGTGACTGATATCCTTTCTAAAGTTGTGTTGCTGGTAGTTAGGAGAGAGAGTCAGGAAACCTCTTTAGAGAAAAATAATTGCATTTCAGTAGGTAAACACTCAGTATTATCTTCTATTTTTAGTTCCTTTTTAGTCAATTATGTAAATGACTAAGACCTTTAACTCTCCTGAATTGTCAGCTTTAAGTATGCTGAACAGAGTTGCGGTTTGCCCTCATTTTAAATTAGGTTATGAGTGTGTTTGTGACATTGAGAACAGGTTCCTTCACTAAATACATCATTAGAACTCAGCTTTGTGAGTTATATGACAAAAAAGGTTACAGACAGGCAGCTGTTTTTTGCAAATGAGCAAGTTACAGTTAGGGAACAGTAGAATTTGTGCCAGGAAAACAGATTTTGATAACTGAGCCTGTCAGGAACACCCTGAAGGTCAGCATATCCATGGATGAGCCCTGCTGTAGAGCAAACAATTTACTGGATGATTCAGCAACATTTCTTAAGGAGTACCTCATTCATCATTGTTATAACAACTGAGAGACAAAACTGTGATTAATTTCTTTCTGCTGTTTTGAAAATTTAGGAAGCATGCATCAATTTCTTTGTTCATCAGATCACTCACTCCTGAAACAGTTCTACAGCCAAAAAATGCCAAACATTTCATAGAATTGCAGACTGGAAGTCGTGGGCCAGTTTGGTGTGTGTACTTTGTTTGCTGTTTCCTAATGCAGTGTGAATACTCTGAGTTGTTAACATTCCTGATCTGGTCACTGACTATATAGAAACAGCAGAGATTGTGTTGTATAAATTGTGTAGATCCAGTGGGCTCCTGTGAGCAAGTGGAGAGTTAGCAAGGCACACAGGTAAACTTGCCCCAAACAATTTTTGACAGTGAACTATGTAAAACAACTGTGGTGTTGGAAGGTGTGTGGAAGACAGACTGTGCTAGGGCTGGGAGAAGCACACTATGAGTAAAAGTTATTGATAAAGGCAGCTGCTATTATGAATAAAATAAGTTTTAATGCTATCTGCTTTTCAGGTAGATATTCTTATGTCTTCTGGCTTTTACAGTGGTTGCATGGCAATATTCAAATACAAAGTCCCCCTCTGTAATCCATGTTGAGTTTTTCTCCTATAGAATAGAAGGAAGCACACTCAAAAGGATCCTGTCAGAGACTTGTGGGATTTGCAGCAACAAAGATGATAATCAAAATTTATCAGCTGTAGTGCAAATCTGAAAGGGAGAAGTGGGCTAAAGTGAGATATAACCATAAAGAATTAGAATAGAATAGCATCAACTACGTTGGAAGAGACCTTCAAACTCACCCAGCCCCAGCCAATCAACCAGACCATGGCACTAAGTGCCCCATGCAGGCTTTGCTTGAGCACCTCCAGGGACGGTGACTCCGCTGCCATTGCCAGTAGGAATGAGCTTCCCTGTGAAGTCCACTGCTCTTGTCTGAATTCAAATTAAACTTGACTTTTGAATTTAGAAGGTTGGGGTTTTCTACTGTATTTGTTTTGGTCCATTCATAGAAAGGGAAAAAATATATTGGCAGGGTCAACTGAACCTCTGGCCAACTCATGTGCAGCCTCAAGATAAATGTAGGCAACCCTACAACAACCATGCAACATCTGCCTGCATTTACCAAGGGGATGAGCACACTTTCTGAAATAGCCTTTACCTTTTCAGTCTGAATGTAGCTGAATCTGTTGTTGGGAGGTGTAAATACTAAACAAATTATTGAACTGCTGCTTCACTGCCTACTTTGGATTACCAGGGGAAAGCACCATTGTGCTATAGAAATGTTGCTATTCAGCACACTCTTTATTAGTGGATTTCAGTCTATGGTGCTGGTCTGTGTGCATGTGGTTTTTGCAAGGGGTTGGGGAAGAGTAGGTGCTGAATTGAGCTGCATCTATGACTTGTTACTAATTACTACTGTTCTCAGACATATCTGGCCAGGAAATGATCTACTACTATTTAAATTGTCCAGAAAGGATGGATTCAGCTTTATGAGCAGGGTTGTGTCCAGTGTAACTAGGTGAATTTTATTGTCTGCCATGAAACATTCCCATTCATACAAGAAAAGCTGTGATGATACATTAATCTTTCACTCAAAATGCTGTTTAAAACCCCTCCAAAAGCAGCCACCAGTACTCTGCTCTCATCAGACCCCATCTGGAGTCCCGTGAGCAGCTCTGGAGCCCCCAGCACAGGAAGGACATGGAAGCATTGGAGCAGGTCCAGGGGGAGGCCACAAAGGTGCTCAAAGGGCTGCAGCAGCTCTGCTGTGAGGACAGGCTGAGAGAGTTGGGGCTCTGCAGCCTGGANTGCCCAGGGAGGTTGTGGCTGCTCCCTCCCTGGAGGTGTTCAAGGCCAGGCTGGATGAGGCCTTGAGTGACCTGTGCTAGTGGGAGGTGTCCCTGCCTATGGCAGGGGGTTGGAACTGGATGATCCTTGAGGTCCCTTCCAACCTTCCCATTCTATGATTCTATAAGTAAGTGCTCACATTAATTTCTTACAGAACTTTTTCAAACTTTTAAGATGTGATTCAGGTACACCAGTCACAGCCAATCACACAATGTGATATGAATGTTATGAAAGCATGTTTTCTGAACTTAGGCTTAAAAATGTGCTCAGTTTAACACACTGTAGCAAGAAGCTGTGCTATAGCCAAAGGAACCAAACCTGATTCTTACTTCTGTCTCTTCACAGAACACTTAATTTTTGTGATAAAATCTGAGAGCATATCTGCAAAGTTGTAGCAGTCTGCTTTGTTGGGTGTGCATTCAGTGCTTCCATAAGATTAGTTTCTAGAAGATTACAGAAGTTTGTATTTCTTGTTTTCCTTCCCTGCAATAACTTTGTCAGCCCTTTCAGATGTTGGGGATGGGAAGGTTTTTATTCCACATCTAACCATTTGTTGCCATTTTTCTTAGTACACCACAAAGCAGTTTATATTGGGTTTACGTAACAAAAAACAGGTTTCAAGATCAGATTTCTCCAATTTATAATGAAAAGATACTTCTAAAATCTAGCAACTTGATCAAAACAATTTTGTAATTGGGGCTGCAGGGGAGATTAAAGCTGAGATCTGCATTCAAGCTGACAATTTGGCAATCAGATCTGATATAACAGAAAACATGACCTGAATCCATCACAGAGAATTAAGAAACTACAAATGAGTCACTTATGCCCTTCATGTTTCTAATCTAATGGCTAAACAAAATTTGTGTTATGAACAAGTATGTCCTTATGAGTGGAACCACATTAGGAGAAGTGTCATGTACCTAGCACATGCTCTATTTGTTTGGTGTAACAGGGAGTATTCTCAGAATGAAGCATGAGCACAGCTCATCTTGATTTTGCAATGTGTATCTTGGTTACTTGGCTTATTTAGATGATTACCTGTAAGATCTTTGTTAATCATAGTCCACTGATTTTCTTCCTTTTCTGGCTTCAAGAAAAGAAAATCTGTGTGCTAATTCAACAGATTTTCTGGTCACAGAAGTATCTGCAAGCTAACCATAGCTGTTCAATTTCAAACAACCCAGCCCTGAGCCATCCCCTTAACTTTGTGCACTGTCTGAAAATCCAAGGAAGCAGAAGCTAAAATGCACATAGTTAGGCATGTGTATACATCTAACCTACTGCTGTTTAGCTATTTGTTTCTTAAATCAAAGTGAAAATAATCAGAAAGAAACTTGTGTCTGAATAAACCCCAGCATTTATCCTGTACAGAATGTATTTCAGGCTGCTGGTCAGTGTTCCATATCCATCTTCAGATCTTCTTATTAAGCAGCTGTGAAAATGTCTGAACTCTTTTACATGCCACTGGATTGTAGGACAGCTGCTAAAGAACCTAAAATCTATTAAAAATTCAAATCTTCCCCATGTGAATAATAAACCAGATGACAATTACATAAATACATCCACACAGGCAATAAGCAATGACTCTTTGCCTTATTTACTTTTTCATATAATTCAATTTGATTTCATTAAAATAAATCTAAAACTTTGCATTACCATATCTATACTATTAAATATTTTACCTTGAAGCTTTAGAGCGCTCCCTCACTCGTGCCTGGAGTCTGCTACTTTATTCACCCTGGTATTTTTAAGAGAGAAAAAAAACCTTTGATAACTTTTTACAGCCTTTTTGTAATTAGAGTGAACATGTGGCAAACGCATAGTGGAAAATAGCATCTTCAGAAGTATTTCTCTGCTACAGTTTAAATGAGTGGGTTTGTACTGCACCATCTAGAGCTGCCTTCCAATATCTGAAGGGAGCCTGCAGGAAGGCTGGAGAGAGGCTGTTCATAAGGCTGTCTAGATATACAGGGCAAGGGGGATGGTTTGAAGCTAAGGGAAAGTTAGCAATACAATGAACGTTAAATGAGGAAGCAGGTAGGCGCTAAGGGGAGGCCTTTGCTCTGTAGGGAGAGTAAGAAATCTGGCAGGTTGCTCATGCACCCCTGCAGTGGCCAGTCTGTACTAAGACACTGCTAGGAGTGTCTCACTGCAGAAGCAGTCTCTGCAGCCCTTACATTTGGCCTGTTACCTCCCAGTACTGGTCACTGCTATTTATGTGGAGAATATTTAGGTCATCTAATTTTCAGTCACAATTTATTTCCAGGCTGAAACCTGAAAAGCTAATGGTGCATGCAGCAAAATGGCATGTTAATGGAGAAATGAATTTAACTGGTAATTAAGGCACTGACATTGTGGGTACCAACTAGTTTTCTAGAAGCACTCTGAAACCATTTCCTGAAGGTGGAAAATTTCAAGAGGAAATCTCTCTAGTTTGCTTAACAGGGCAAACACAACTTTCACCGTTCTTAGGTGGAATCTGTTTAAAGTGTCTTCTGCCAACAGTAAAATATGAAAGCACATATCCCCTGAGTAGAAGGGCTATTGCTTATGAATTCTGGTTTGTGAAATAGCTGGCCAAGGCCTGTCTTTTACACCTTTTTGCTCGTTTGTTCTGTCTGACCTGCTCAGTGCTGAATGGGCAGTACTTGCATCTCTTGCTGGATTCATGTTCTTCTATTATGATCAGCGAGAAAATAAATGGCCAGAAGACTTCCAGCAAAGTTTTTCCTTGGTAATTTTTTACAAGTATAATTCTCAGGGTATTTTCATGCAACTGTCAAGGGGGAAAGTTCTAAGTAAGGTACGTTGATAACAAGTTTTTAAATTGATCTCTCTTTTAACATAGCCCAGCATATATGTCATCTTTCTAAGGACATCGATGCAGAGAGAACTCTTCTCTTTCTCTGCTGTAACTTGTTATCCATGATATCAAAACTTTAGCACACTGGTGAGCCCCTTTCTAGCTTTACTGAACATGCAGACTGCTTTTATGAATCTATTTATCAGTTTGTTGTTAGCTCAGCTCCCTTTTATAAAGGAACTGTCAGTTCTACCACAAGAACTGCTTCTTCAAATCAGCTTTATTTTTCAGTCTGCTAGACTATTAGCACGCCAAGTGAGAACCTTTCATTTTGGGGTTTTTTTTTTCCTCTACTCTTGACAAAGCTTAAAACATGAGGGCCCTTTTGTCCATCATATATTTTATTTATCTAGGAGGCTGTATAGTATGCATCCTGTGACAAATGCACCTGTCATCTATTCAAATGATAGCAGCCCTGAGGCTAGTGGTACTTTGCAGTTTGACAAGGTGTGCATAAAAGTGTCTCTTCCATCACCACAAAATCCATTAATATTATTCTTTTTCAGTACAGAATATTTACTTGAATGCTATTTCCAAGAAGCTATTGAAATTCAGTGGTATTTTCAGAACTTGACAACAGAGAATTTGCCTTTTACTGTGGGTTAAAATAATATTTTTTTCTTAATCCATAAAACACGGGAAACTGAGGAACATAGATGTTAAGTTTTCTGCCCTCAAAGTCAAGTAATATCAGTCTGGAATGCTATTCTGCTCTTGTTTTTCATCCCCTAGTGACCTGACCAGACTAGATTCATGAGAGTTATATCCCTGCCATCAAGGATTAGCAATTCTGGTCCTCAAAACAAAAGTATTTGATGGAGGGGAATTGCTTTTGGCTTTTACCTTGGTAAAAAAAATCTTTAGTTCCCTTAAATTATGGTGTGCCAATAATACTTTCTTATCCACAATAATTACTGTTTTACTTTTGTAAGTACACTGTGGAATGTGTGTTTATCTAAGCAGGAAGAGGGTAGAAAAGGGAATTGCAAGGAACTGAAGGACATTGATTTTCTTCTTTCTTTGATAATATTGCCTTTCATAACTTGTCCCTTCATCCTTTATTCTCTGGTTCAACATGACTGGTAATGACGTAATTACCTAG
>VWYK01081796.1:4973-29711 GCA_013399775.1 Semnornis frantzii | reverse complement strand
ATTGAATTACAGAGGTTGGCAGGGACCTCAATAGACCATCTAGTCCAACCCCCCTGCCAGAGCAGGATCACCTATACCAGGTCACACAGGAATGTTTCTCGTTCAGGATTCCTATCCCTTCAGAGATCAGGTTAACACTCTGACTGCATCCAAGAGAGTGGCTACTGATGTATGATTCCCCCTAAGATTCTGCTGGTAATGAGGAATTTGAAGTGCTGCACCAGGGACTGTCTGGATTAGGTCATTATTGGAAAACACTGTGGTTCCTGTCAGTTCCTGTGTCACTGAAGGTGAAGTATTCATGTAATCATGAAAAGGGTTACCAGGACTCCATTAGCTGGTGTAGTATTGCTTGGTATGGTCGTAAGCTCCTTCTGCGTGTCAGAGGTGTTGGCAGCTCTTGGTGTTGGGAGGTGTGACTCCAACAGACCCCTATGGAAGAGCTTCCTCTTCAAGTGTCTGAGCTTATTGTCTTTAGACCTACTCATAGCTGTATCTGGGTCTCCCCATTAAGAAAAGACATCAGGTTACCCCTTACAAAATTCTTTCCACCCTTAACCCTAAAATAGAAGAGTACAAGATACAGACAGGAACCTGGTGTAAGCCACATGAATTTAGGAGAGAGCAAATGAAAACAAGAGGCAGATATGAGAGTCAGAGGGTCACTGAAAAACAGGGAACTGGAGAGAAACGAAGGGCAGCTTAGTATCTGCTGCCAAGTATCAGAGAAAAGTCATAGAATGGTTTGGGATGGAAGGGACCTTTAATGATCATCTAGCCCAACCCTTCTGCAATCAGCAGGGACATCTTCAACTAGATCAGCTTGCTCAGAGCCCCATCCAACATGACCTTGAAAGTTTTCAGGGATGAGGTTTCTGTCACCTCTCTGGGCAATCTGGGCCAGGGTTTCACCACCCTCTGTGTAAAAAATTCATCCATAAATCTAAATCTCCCTTCTTTTAGTTTAAAACCATCACCCCTTGTCCTGTCACACCATCCCTCCTAAAAGTCTGTCCCCAGCTTTCTGATGGGACCCTTTAAGTATGAAAAGGCCACAAGGAGTTCTCCCTGGAGCCTTTTCTTCTGCAGGCTGAATAAATCCAACTCTCTCAGCCTGTCCCCACATTAGAGGGATTCCAGCCCTCAAATAATTTTTGTGCCCTCCTCTGGTCCTACTCCAACAGGGCCATGTCTCTCCTGCAATGACAACTCCAGGGGTGGATGCAGCACGACAGGTGGGGTCTCAGCAGAGCAGAGGGGCAGAATCCCCTCCCTTGATCTGCTGCCCACATTGCTTTGAATGCAGCCCAGGAGACAGTTGACTTCTGGGCTAGGAGTGCAAACTGCCACCTTCTATCTGGCTTTTCACCCACTAAGTATGGTAGCACACTGCATAGTAAGCCAAGGCAGAGCAACAGCACTAAGCTTGCCACCAAAATAGCCAAGAAAGACAGTGACTGGAAGTAGGTTGCTGCTGCTGTCCCCATTTGAACAACTCATTTTGCTTGCAGGGTGCTTCTGGGAATTAGCTGGGGGAAAACTGGTTTAACAGCCCACATGTGGCACATTAGCTGCAATTTGAATCCTTCTGTCACAAAGCATTTCCTCCCACACGTATTAGCCCTGAGAAAAAAGCACCAAAACAAATGGACATTATAAAAATTAAAGGTGAGAGCAAACATTAAAGATGTATTATTCATTTTTATGGATTAAAGTATTCATTAGAAAAAGTGATTTTTTTTTTTTTTTTAAAGAGAAAGGACAGTTGATAGGATTCTCTAGAATGAAGTTCCCGATGAAAGGTCAAGAATACCATAGAAGTTACAGCTTGCTTGATTAAGGTTTCTGTTCTCATAGGTATAAAAATGCTGGATCCTCCCAACATCAGTCAATAACAGAGAAGTTAGGAACAAGCCAATCAAATGTCAGATTGTTTTTAACATTCAATTATTGTTGCATATTAATGTCTGAGGTGCAAGAAGCCTATTTAAATAATCCAGAAACCGATTCTTCAACATCAATAACAAAAAACAAAACCCAGGGAGATATCTGGAGTCCAGAAATCAGCTGCTTTGAGACAACAGGAGAATTCCCAAAGGGAAGAAGAATTCAGCCACTGGGCAAAAGAGCACTCTTTCAAAAATCCTTGGTGCCTGTTGTTGTGCACCTGAGGTAAATACAGCTAAGTAAGTCTTCTGTTACATGCTTGTCAGCTCAGAGCTCTTTTATGTTTTTACAATGATTAAAATTCCTGTGGCTCAGAGCTGTTGATATCACACATCCAAACACTTTTACCTTATTTTCCTCATTTCCTCATTTGGATTTTCATTTTTTCACTAGTTGGCTTAAAGTCCCATGTTATTGGAGTATGCACTTAAGTGAATGTCTAACACAAAACACATGTTCACTTTTTAGGCCCCTGAGAACACTGACATCAACTAGTAATTGGAACTGCAGGCCATTGACTTTGCTATAGGAGGCTGAGAGAACTTCTCACACTCTACAACTACCTGAAAGAAGGTTGAAGTAACTAGGGGTTGGTCCCTTCTCCTAAGGAAGGACAAGAAGAAATGGCCTCAATGTGCATCAGGGAAGTTTTAGACCGAACATCGGGAAAAAAATTCTTTCCTGAAAGAGTTGTCAAGGCCTGGAACTGTCTTCCCAAGGAATTGCTGGAGCCATCATACCTAAAAGTGCTCCAAAAATGTGTAGATGTGGTGCTGAGGGACACAGTTTAGCAGTGGACCTGGCACTGTTAGGATGCTGGTTGGACACAATGATTTCTAGTCTTTTCTAGCCTTAACTATTCTGTGATTCTATGACTCATGTCAAAGGATTCATGTGAAAACAAAAAGTTTTCATGAATGGGTGTTTTCCTCAACCTGTGCTTACATTTTGTCATCTCACTGCCCAGCACCCCGTTGATATATTCAGTAAATAAACTGCCTGGAAATTGACACATCCCAGTCCTGACATCAGGAGCTGAAAGAATTTCTTGAATTGCTATCACAACTAGCAAACAACACATCACCAAATCCATGTTACTCTCTTCAACCGAAACACCACCTTGTTCCCAGTTGCATGAGAGGAACTGCCACTTGAAAAAGAAACAAACAATAAAACAATCATTAGATCCAATAAAGGAATAAATTTTTGGTGATTTCAGGAAGACTTGCTCCATATAAATATCTCAAAAGTCAGTGCTTTCAGAGCAGGAGGCAAAAGGGTTCCCATTTATAAAATGGCTCCTATTTATGGGAAGGAAGGGAGTGCCCACACAGCTAACATGCCAGGGGCTGTCATTATCCTGCAATTAAAAACTACTCTCAACTCATGAACACACCAATTTCAGTTTAAATGAAAGGGGAATAAGCAATAAGAAAACAAAGGGGACGTAAAAGGACGAGATGTTTTGCAAAGCAGTTAATTGTATGAAATGTTGGGATCACAGACAACAGAGCTGTTTAACAGAAGCAAAACTCCTAGCTAGAGTGACTACAGAATCATAGAATTATTCAGGTTGGAAGGAATGTTAAAGATTACCTAGTTCCAACCCCTGCTGTGGGCAGGGACATCTCCTACTAGGACAGGTTTCTAAAGGCCCAATCCAACCTGTCTTGGACACTTCCAGGCTTGGAGGCTCTGCTACTTCTCTGGGCAACCTGTTCCAGTGCCTCACCATCCCCATGGAGAAAAATTTCTTCCTAACATTTACTCTAAACCTAGCTTCTTCCAGTTTGAAGTCATCACCCCTCCTCGTGTCACTGCTTGCCTCATGCCTATTTTCTTCCCTCTGGGAAAGGAAATGGGCTTATGGAGGGCATCTTTCACATGTTTAGTGGCCAGCCCAGCTTTAACCCTTGACAGAATGCAGTGCCTTCAGGAGTTCCCTTGGCAAATTAGGAAACAATCAAAGGTTCAGATTAGGAAACAATCAAAGGTTCAGTCAACATCCCAATCAAAGATTTTGGTGCTTACCAAGCTAAATACCTTGAATGAATCAATGTGAATAAATAAAGAGAATGGCTCATTTAATAATATTTTTTTTTTTCACTTGAGGGAAAAGGCATCACTTGAAGCAGCAACAGTTACAAGGTTGCTGTTCAGCAAGTCAAACATTGTTTCAGATCTTGGCAGTGAAAAAAAAAAAATCCAAAACATTAACACTTTTTGGCCAAAGGACATTTAAAAACCGACTGGGCCAGCAGGCTTGAAACATCCTCCCTTACACAGAAGCCAAACTCAGATCTGTTTTAAGTAGCAGTAAATGCATTGACAGTATAATCACTTGAAGTTGTATTTGTCATAGTGTTATAATGTAGCTTTACAGTCTCACATCAACAGCAGAGGGTCTGCTTATTCCAGTTGCACAGCATGGCAGGGATGAGTGCAAGATGCAAACCTCAAAGGGAACTTTGCTGACTGTTGAAAGCTGAAATCAGAGCCAAATTACCAACTGATCTGATTTGTGCATGTCAGTGCAGGACCCATGCCGTTCACTGGCACAATTGCCTGCTTTGCAGGATAAGAAAGCCCATTCTGGCCTCCAGGAAATGTGTACTTTTAACATTATGCAACAGAAGCTAGGAGCACTCATATCAAAACTGTCAAGCAACTAGAGCATAATGCAATCAGGAGCAGGGTCCCCATCATAATGAAGAACATAATTTTCCTGGCCCACACTGTGCAGATTCCAACTCTGCAATGTGAACAATACTGAGCTTTAGGCCTACATCACTTCCATGATACACAATTCCCCTGGTGTGAGCTAGAACAAAACTAATCCTGGCCAGGAATTCAGCTTCTCAGCTCAATCTGTGTTCAATGAGGGCACTTTCTGAAGTTCAGGACAGGTTTGCACAGCCAGGAGCTGCTGCTAGTAGTAAGAGTTACTGCCGAGGGCTGGGTTGCCCAAAGGCTTTTTCCTATGCAGGACAAGATCACTGCTAAATCCTGTGCCCCCACATTGGGGTGCAGTAAGAGGTGGCACCTGCAGGGAGAAGAGGACAGGACAGGCGACCCTAAACTAACCAAGAAGGGATTCCATCCCATGGACAGAACAGTATAAAGCTGTGGAATCAAGCCTCTTCTTCAATAGCTGGTGTCTGAGGAGGACCCTGCAACTTCTGTCTTTGATCCCAATCCACGAGTCCCTGAATCCAATCCTACAGCCCAGCTTTTGAATTTCATTTCTGTATGCCACAAAGCCAAGTGTGGGACTTCCCCCGTGCCTGTCTGCAGCATCACTGGTGATGGTGATGTCACTGTCATCAGGGAGCTGGGTTTGATATTGGTTTGTATCTATTTGTGTATTTAATTTTATTGTTTTCATTAAAGCTGGTTTAGGTATTTTCCCAGCCCACCAGTCTCTCTCTCTTCTCCCTTTCCTCTTTCCCTTTGGGAAGGGAGAGGCATGCATAGAAAGCTGCTTAGTGGCTGGCCCAGCCCTAACCCTTGACAATGATCAAGTCAGAAAGTTCACAGTTTTATAGCAGATTGTAGCCTACTTCAGCATATTGGGAGCTTGGATTTACTCACTATTATGCATCCCCTCAAGCTCTACAGACTTTGGACAACCATTTCAGTACAGGAGTCTACTGGGTTATCAGTTTCTCTTCAGTCCTTTTGGACACAGAAGTTACCTTCACAGATAATTTCTTTCATGCTAAGATCAATAAACTGCTTTTATAGGTCAGATTATTCAGAAGTGTTCTTTGGGCAAATGTTCTCCTTACATACACTGGCACAACCATATCAAACTGAGCAAAGATGCACAAATATAAGCAAGAGCAAAAGCTGGACACACAAATTAACAACTAGTTTGTCTCAGATGAAAAGCTCTGGATAAACTTGAATGAACTTAGTTCCCTCACTAATTCATTAAAATATTGCAACTAAAACATAATGCAATCTCTGGAAAATATATCAAAGAGGTATTCAACAAACATAATTCTATCAGAGAGTCAAATAGCATCAGCTACTAAAAATGTATCCAGAGGCAAAGAAACCCAAAGAAACAACTGATGAGGCTAAATCAATCCAATGGATTCATTCCATCTTAGAAAACATAAAGCCACTGATTGAAAACTTGAAGTTAAGGCTTCAAAGCCATTAATAATTCATGGTAGTATAATGTAAAGCACAGAACAGAATGGTAGTCTCAGATTCCAGTTTGAAAGAGCTAATTATGCATATTCATACAGGATAAAAATATGCTATTAAGACCTGCTCTCTCATTTAGGAAGCAGAAGAAGAGGTTCTAATTGCTGTATAAAGAGCTTTCTGCAAAGGGAAGAAATGGTTGTTTGGTTTGATCAAAATATTCAGTCCTGCCTTTTATGTCCATGTTTCTAGGTTTTCCTGGGTTGCCTTTAATAATATTTATCCCTTCTGAAAGCTTCATGCCTATGAGAAAGCTTCTTCTATTCAGCTTCATTGGCTTTTTTGGTCATACAGTTCTGTAGGCTCGACCAGAATAAATTTCAGTATCAGCCTCACAGTCTTCAAAATATTTGCTCACTTGGAGTGGATTTCTTAGGGGCTCTCTACTACTGAAAAACAAAATACAGGTTCATTCTACACCCCTGGAAAAAAAATCAGGCTCTGAATGGGGAGATGGTGCCTCCATAGCTTCCTGTAGTCTTTAACATTGTCAGACAGGTCACATCTATTGACCCTCTCCACCCAGTTTCTACACTCCACTTTCTCACCTCACAGATTCATTCTTCTCTGCCTTTCTTGTCACTTTCCCAGGCTAACTTCATGAGAAATTTCTGACTATGCAGTCCACTAACAAACCACTTCAGACCCATCTATCTTTTCCTTTGGACTCAGAATGGTTACCTCATTCCATGAATAAACAAACTCACCAATGATAAGGTCTTGGGTTTTTCCTGCGTATCAGTTTCCAGATTTCCCAGTGCCACCATGAATGTTTGGAGCATCAACTGGAAAAAAATAATAGAAATTATTGTATCTTTTGGAAAGGGGTGTTATAAACAACAAGAAAATTATATCCATCTCTCCTCTACTTAAAATCAGATGCATCAAAACCAGACCAGGATGTTCTGAACCCATTAAAATTATTCACCTAAGGAGTTCTTTGAACAGACAACACTTCTTTTTTTATAAGATTTTGATAACCAGGAGGGGAGACTGCTTCAGTGTTTGACAAAGCCTTCAGTCAATAGGTTTCTTCTAATACCCAACCTAAACCTCTCCCAGTGCAACTTGTCCTATGACTTGTTACTAGGGAGGAGAGACTGACCCCTCCTTGCTCCAATCTCCTTTCAGGTAGTTGTAGAGAATGAGAAGTCCTCCCCTCAGACTCTTTTTCTCTAGACTAAACAGCCTCAGTTCCCTCAGCTGCTCTTCATAAGACTTTTTGCTCTAGATCCTTCACCAGCTTCATTGCCCTTCTCTGGACACACTCCAGAACCTCAATGTCCTCGTAGCGAGAGGCCCAAAACTGAACTGAGTACCCAAGATGTGGCTTCACCAGTGCCGAGTACAGGGAGCTGATCAGCTCTTTAGTCCCGCTGGCCATACCATTCCTGATGCAAGTCAGAATGCCATTGGCCTTCTTGGCCACCTGGGCATCCTGCTGGCTCATATTCAGCCACCCATTTTAATTCCCCCCATCAGCCTGTGTGCTGCTGGAGCTGGATGTGACCCCTACATGTGCAGATATGACTGTATCACTTTAGAGCTAATATTGACACTTAACAAGCCATCAGCAAATGAGAAAGAATTCTTTTAAGGTTGCTGCTATGCTTTCAAAGATTCTTTTTATCTTACAATACAAGTTCTACTTTAAATTCCCAATTCAACATCATTTACAAAATAGTAATACCAGGAGTTAAAGCATCAGGGGGAAGGTAGGGAAACCAGTCCCAGGGAGAATAGGAAGGCCTCTTTGGACTCATGAGCTCACACCCTCACACTTCTACTAATCATTTTTCTTTCCCAGAAGAAGGAGTTCTTTATTTTATTGTATCCTGTGTCAAGAAGTTTCAGTGGCTTTTTAACCTCTACCATATAAGCAGATCTATTTGAACCCAACACACAAACCAAAATGTTTTCTAGGCATGGCAGCAAAGTACTGTGTAAAGAAAAATCCCTTCAAATTTCTGTTTCATAAGTAACATTTGGTTCTGTAGAATTAGTAGTTGGTATGAAAGACTTCATGGGAAGTATTTGGTTACCAAGACAAGATAATTTCTGTCTAGTAAATGCTTTGCCAAGCTATTTTCTGGACTAAAAACAGCATCAGAGAAAGAATCTGTTCTTCCCTCATTTGAAATATAGATCACCTGGTATGTTAGGAACAGATAGCAAACTAAACAATTCTGCTCCTCTGCAGAAGCATGAATCATACTGTATAATGCCATTCAAAATTATCAAGCTATTATCTGAAAGCAAGATAGTGCAAAAGAAAGCTCCAGCAAACCTAACTGCTTGTACCAGAAGGCTGTTTCTGAACCTCAGTGTTTCTGAGGCTAGAAGCCATTGACAAATTTCTTGAGTTCTTTTGATCATGAGTAGTTTGAGATATTATTGTGCCAAATTATTCTCCAGGGTAAAGAGTTGCAAATATTTATCTGAATTTACTTTCGAAGTAGTTTGCTGGGCTACAAAGTTATAATGGGACACACAAGGGACAGATTCAGAATTTTATCTGAAATCAAGACAACTGCCCCTTCTGTGCTAACACAACATGAAAAGCAGCACATCAATCCTCCCAGACCTGCCTGGACTCTGCTCTACAAGAGCAAAGCATAACAAGTGTAAGATGTACTGGTTTGAGCTAGAACAGAACTCATTCTGTCCAGTTATTGGACTTCTCAACTCACTCTGTGCTCAGTGAGGGCACTTTCTGAAGTTCAGGGCAGGTTTGCACAACCAGTGGCTGCTGCTAGCAGTGAGAGCACTGATGGGGAGAGTTAACTGCCAAGGGCTGGGCTGCAGAAAGGTTCTGGTTTAGACTCACTCCTATGGAGACCAAGTTCACTACTACATCTTCTGCCCCACGTTGGGGTGCAGTAAGAGGTGGCACCTGCAGGGAGAAGAGGTTCATAGAGAGCATCTGTCATTGACCTAGTGGCTGGCCCAACCTTGACCTCTGACATAAGCAAACAATAAATGTTTTCATTAGCAAGAATCATCAGTGTTTTCATGCCAGAATGATAGAACAAAAGTCTAATGCTAAAGATAAATGAGATTAATTTGACCCAAAAAAAGGTTTTGAAGATGATTGACTTGGAAACCATGATGTCTAAGGTCTTGCTTGTGGGCTCAAGTATAGAGTTCTTCACTGACTTCCAAAAAACCCTCCTCATCACTATTGTTTTAATAGACATTACTCTAAAAAGCAACATACAATCACACAATGGTTTGGTTTGGAAAGGGCTTTAGACATCATCTTGTACAACCCTCCTACCATGGGCAGGGACACCTCCTACTAGAATGGTTTCCTCAAGGTCCCAGCCACCCCAGCTTTGAATACTTCCAGCCTTGGACCCTCCATAACTTCTCTGAGCAACCTATTCCAGTGCCTCACCAGCCTCATGGTAAAGAATTTCTTCCTAATGTCTAACCTAAATGTAGTTTCTTCCAGTTTGAAACCCTTACTGCTTGTCTCATCACTACAAGCCTTTGCAAAAAGTCCCTCTCCATGTCTGGAAGAACAACAGCATTTCTGGGAATAATTTTACAAACTCTTCAAATGAGGTTAAAGACAAGATTGTTGGGAGACAGGAAGGAAAAAAGTCTTCAAAAACTTTTTTCAGTTGCACAGATCTAATTTATGGGACACTGATGGCTCATCAGAGCATAAGGAAAATCATGCTGACATGTTCAAGGCTAAATTTTGTGCTTAGGGAATATTTCTGACTTTAGGGCTTTTTTTCCTCTATTAATTCTCAGTTGAATTTTGATTTCCTCAAAGGCAGTGAAGTTCATGACTTTCAGTGGAGTTAGGTGCTCTCAATTCAACTATGCATCCATCTTCTACTGCAAGAAACATTCCTTCTTATTTTTATCATCTTAGTTGGAATGAAAGAAGCATTTTCAGCTATCTTATCAGCTAGCCCTGTAAGACTCTGTTCTCACTCCCATCTCAGGATGTATTATTAATGATAGAAGAGCACAGCAGGCAACAGAGTTTTACACAATTGACGGTACTCAGTACCATGCCAAGATATTATTAATGCAGTTTTTTGTGAAAACAACAACAAAAAAATATTTAAAACACAGTCTGTAGCTCATGAGGCTATGGTTTAATGTTTCAGGATGGGAATCTTCTATTATGGGTATTTTGACTCCAAACAAAAAAGTAAGATGTCTCTTGGTCAGCATTACCTGTGTCACTACACCCTTCTTTTCCTCCCAAAATCACTGAGCATTGCCAGTACATCCTTGGTGGTTTTTTTTGCCAGACCTAAAATCCTGCAGGAAACTTGGATACAGAGTCACTTGGTTTTGTTGTGAAGTTCAGTCCCATATCAGAGTCCCTCAAAAATAGTCATTGAATTAGAACAGGAATGGAATCTAACTTGGTTCCCATTCAAGACATGGTTTAACTGCTAATCTCTGTCCAAAACAAACCTGATTGGTTTAGCTGATTTTCATTATCAAAGTTAGTTTGCTTATTGTTCATATCACCATTGAGACATAAAACAAGCAGGAAGAGCGTAAGGAGAAAGGAGTTGATCCACTCAGTCTACAACACTAGTGCTAACTCACTGAGACTGTAGGTCTCAGGCTCCTGAAGTTCTCACCAAGCAAAGGTGTTTGGAAGAGAAGGTGACACTGCAGCTGAGGGTAAGGTTATGTGAACTATCAGTTTGAGTCTAGCAGCACTCAGGTATCAACGCTGCCTTTTGTGCTTGCATAATGCCCACACTGGAAGTGTGGCTTCCCTAAAGGAATTTTCTCTCAGCAGTTTCCTGAAAGCCAGAGAAAGATGAACTCCATTTCTAGCAGTGAAGAGTAACAGGAGAGCTCTGATGATACATTACACATAAAGAATGAGTCAGGCTGCGGTTTCCTGCTTCAGTTTCCTGAGTGCAGCGTTGCTTGGCCTTTTCCTCCAGCTGACCCTTCTGCTCAGAAGCCCTTGAAGATGGCTCTTTTCTTTCCCAATCTCCATAGTTACTGACAGGTTCAAGGATACAACTTTGTTATGCAGGTTCCTACACATGGCTCAGAGGCAAAAACGTACACCCACATCTTGTAAAATCCTGGTGGCCAACAGCAGCCTGAAGTGCATGAAAGAGCAAAGCAGCTTGCTTACAACTGTCAAAATCATGTCCTTTAGAGGTATTCCTAAGCACCTCATGTTATTAAGTCTGCTTACTGTAAATTCCAAATCACAGAATGATGAGGGTTGGAAGGAACCTCTGGATATTATCAAGTTCAACCTCCTGCTACAGTAGGGTCACCCACAGCAGGTTGCACATAATCCCACCCAGGTGAGTTTGGAATGTCTCCAGAGGACAAGACTCCACAACCTCTCTGGGCAGCCTGGGTCAGCCCTCCAGCAACCTTACAGGAAAAAAGCCTTTCCTGATGTTCAGATATTGACAATCAGTGATAAGATCCCCTCTCCATCTTCTTTTCTCCAGGCTAAAGAGCCCCAGGTCTCTCAACCTTTCCTGGTCACAGAGATCTTCCAGTCCTCTCAACGCCTCTGTAGCCTCCAGTGAACTCTTCTCTTGCTGACGTCAAACTTCTCAGGGAACAGCAGCATGATGATTATGAATAAACTAAGAGCTGCATTCTATTCAAACACGGCAGGGCAAGAAGTTCAGGGCACTCTAGATATAGCCTACTAGGTGAAGGAAAAATTGGGCAGTGTCTGATAGTTCTTACACCTCATAAGACGATGCTTTACCATACAAACATCTTCATCACTGACATACATTGCCAAGAGAGGTGGGTGAAGCCCCATCTCTGGAAACATTCCAGATCAGGTTGGACAGGGCTCTGGGCAATCTGCTGCAGTTGTGTAGATGTCCCTGCTGACTGCAGGGGGATTGTGCTAGATGGCCTCTAAAGGTCCCCTCCAACCCAAATCATTCTATGATTCTATGATCATGGGAAGTTAATAGCTTGTTATCGTGGTCAAAATATTTTCTTACTAGCTAGGTATGGGTAAGGAAAACAAATCACAGAATTGTTTGAGTTGGAAAGAACCTTAAAAATCATTGATTTCCACTCACCCCTCCCATGGGCAAGGACAATCCCAACTAGAATAGTTTGCTTAAGATCCTGGCTTTGAACACTTCCAGGCCTTGAGCCTCCACAACTTCCTTGGACAGCACTGTTCCAGTGCATCACTAAGTGTCTAAAGAGCAAATCAAAACTCACTGCTTCTAAACAATGTAGATATGACACTACAGTAACCTGAGGTCTTGAGCAACTTGTTCTAGTGGGAGGTGTCCCTGACTATAGTGAGGGGTTGGAACTAGATGGTCTTTGAGGTTCCTTCCAACTTAAACTATTCTGTGATTCTATGATCCTTGCAAGAAGCAAAAAATGTAGATGGTCCTTTTTGATCTCATGAGGCTTGCAACAGCTTGTCAGTGCTACAAACCATGGATCTCCTTCAAAGCTATTCATACTGCCCTAGCCTACATCTAGCTGAGACCTGGTCATCCAGATCAAGACTGCTCTTGGTTTACAGTACCACGAGGCTGAGGAGTCATGTTTTAATTGAACTTATTTTCTTCTCTTAGAAGCATAGAATGGCCTGGATTGGAAGGCATCTCCAAAGGTCATCTAGTCAGACCCTCTCGAAGGTCACCAGGGGCATCCTCAACTAGATCAGGTTCCCAGAGCCCTGTTGAGCCTCACCTTGAATATCCCCAGGGATGGGGCCCCAGCCACCTCCCTGGGCAACCTGTTCCAGTGTTCCACTACCCTCATGGAAAAGAACTTATTTCTAATATCCAATCTAGATCTACTCTTTCCCAATCTGAAGCCATTGCCTCTCATCCTGTCACTGCAGGCCTTTGTGAACAGCCTCTCTCCATCCTTCTTATAGGCTCCCTTCAGGTACCATTAGGTCTCCCCAGAGCCTTCTCTTCTCCAGGCCACACAACCCCAGCTCCCTCATCCTGTCTTCATACCAGAGGATTTCCAACCCTCTGATCATTTTCGTGGCCCTCTCTGGACCTGTTCCCACTTGTTGTGTGCATAGGGATGCAGACATCCACTGTCAGTCAAATATCGCCTTCAGAAATTGTGAACCTCTCAGACAAACTACTAAAAATGTCATTCTCCTGACCAGATCTTCTCTCACATCTCCCTCATGGATACCTTTACATGGTTTTTTTTCCTCATTTTCTGACATTTGGAAAAAGGCCTTCCATACACTTTCCTCTAAGTCTCTGTCAGAACAATTCAGATTTCTCTTGGAGCAGCAGTGGCCGGAAATAGCTTCTTATTATTTGTGTATTTATCTCTTCTCCAGTGACAAGCTTATCTTCAAGCTGTTTAACACTTCTGGAAAGCTGCTTGAAATGTGTTCTCAATGAAAGGGAGTTGTATTTTGGCAGCTCTGCCAGTTTTCCTTTTGTTTGAGACAGAGCATATGCATCGGAAGGGCAAGGCCAGGCTGGATGGAGCTCTGAACAAACTAATCTGGTCGAAGATGTCCCTGCTCACTGCAGATGAGTTAGACCAGATGACACTTAAGGTCCACTCTAACCCAAACCATTCTGTGATCTTTGTCATCACCAGTATTACTGTGATGGCAAGAAGAAGATGTTGTGAATGCTTCTGCAATGCACCTCCTGGTGCATGCTTAGGTCTTTTTAAGCCGAATCCTTTGTTTCTACAGCAGGGAGGCCAAGTGTGAAAGCAAGGCTCTGCAGATGTGAGCAAGCAGTTATCCACCATTATGCATGGGGGCCCAATTCAGCAGACTTTGTGGTGGGCTCTTAGCTTTCTGGATTTCCTAATAGCGAAGGTATAAATTGCAACCATTTAGGATAGATTTGTAGAATCATAGAACAGTTTTGGGTGGAAAAGGCCTTTAAGATCATCAAGTCCAACCATTCTGTAACTCTATCAAGTCTGGTGCTAAACCAAGTCCCTCGGCACCACATCTCTGTGTCTTTCAAACACCTCTAGGCATGGGGATTCAAGCAGTCCCCAGAGACCCTATTCCAGTGCTTGAGGTCTCTTTCAGTGGAGAAGTTTCTTCTAATATCCTGCCTAAGCCTCCTCTGGTGCAATTGGTGGCCATGTGTCTCATCCTATAATTTGTTATTAGGGAGAGATCAGCTTCCACCTTCCCGCAGTTCCAGAGATTTGTAGAGAGTGAGGTCTTCCCTCAGCCTCCTTTTCTCCAACCTGAATAATACCAGGTCCCTCAGCTGCTCTTTGTGCTCTAGACACTTCATCAACTTTGTTGCCATTCTTGGAGCCTCTCCAGCACCTCAATGTCCTTCTTGTAGTGAGGGCCCCAAAAGTGAACACAGTACTCAAGGTGTGGCCTCACCAGTGCTGAGTACAGAGATGATGGTTAAGAAAATGTAGCTTGAAAAAAAAAGGCTTCTGAAAAGAAGCAAACTCTTACTTCATATATGTTGGGAAACATTTAAAGAGGACATGCACTGATGGGAAGAGTTAATTTTTCTGGGATCTTTGTAGTCTGGTTTCTAAGTGCAAGTTTAAGTGGAAGTGCAAGCTTAAGTGGTGCTGAAAGTACTGCAGCAAGAGATAAAGTGTACAATGCATTAAAGTCTAATGGCACTCGGTGCATGATGCCCAGACCTCACACAGGAGGGACCATCCATGCTAGGTAACATCTGGATAAATACCATTTCTGTCAGTGCTGCATCAGTGCAGACCTTGAGATTCAAGGATACAATCCTGTGCAACCTGCTCTGAGACTTTACAGGGCAGCTGGACTCGATAGTCCCCAGAGATCCCTTCCAATTCCTATCACACTGGGATTCTGAGAATCTGGGATGTTTCCATGGACAGTGGACAATCTGACACCTTCTTAAAGGACCTAAGATTCTACCACAAAATACAGAAGAAAAGCATGAGAAAATGTAGAGAGCACGACCAGTGGTTAGAAGTGCAGAATAAATTCTTTCCTGCTGAAACAACTGCCACATCACAAGTAGCAGTAGCTGTAGGACAGAAAAGATCAACAATAATATAAAGAGAAGCATTTAATCATTGCACAAGTTTGGAATGCTTTGAGAAGCCAGTAAATATATATGAAACTATTACTGAAGAGAATGAAACCTGCAGAAAATGAAGGCTTCTTTCTGAGTGCTCATTTAGCAGCTGTCCCAGAGCAAATATGCCTATGACTCTCTTCCAAAGAGCACTGAAACAGGTTAAAAAACATCAATGGAGTCCCCTCTGGAGCACTGAATTGTAATTCCCACCCAAACAACAGATGTCTGATGGGGCTGTCAGCCATCTCTGGGGCTCTCTTCTTTCTGACATCACTAAATTTGAGAAGACCCTTTATTTTTGTAGCCTGTATTTCTCTGTCCTCCGCAATGCTAACAGCTGCTGGTTGTCCACTGATAAAGCAAACTATAGGGATGGGCTTCCCAAAACCACTATCAGCCAGTTGCACTCTTCCACCTCAGAGAATCACTAGCATGGTTGTGACTGTGTCAGAGACACAGAAATGAGAGTATGAAGAAATGTAAAAATAAGGTTGGTGTTGCTTGCAGTGACCTCGAGTAATGACTTACAGACTGAAGCTGTGCTTGCATGCCGGGCGGCCAGCATGTGCCTAAGACAATTGCTGTAGGAATGTCTGGCCCAAACAGAGAGGATTATTTACTTCTGCAAATGAAGAAATCATGACAAGAATCATGTGTGGGCATTTGAGAAATAGGACACAGGCTAAAAGTTAATAAGAGAAGAAACAAATGCTAAAAGCCATAAACAAATCCTTCATGGAATGGATTAAAAAGATTCTTTTCAGTGAATACATTTTTCCAAGAATTTTTACATAGCACTTATCAGAACTGGCAGAACTGCTGGGCTTCACCTGGAGAATGCTTGCTTCTTCTGGGAAACAAATCTTGGTTCATTTAGGGATGGGATGAGATAGGCTGGGATGGGTTGGGATGTGAAGGGATTAGGGGAAAAAAAAAAGAAACGAACAAACAAAAACCCCCAAATAACCAAAAGAAGCACTGGCCATAAAAGGAGGTCGGTTTTTTTTTTTCCCATTAAATTGAGCAAAAGCATTAAAAAAATATAGATGTGAAATTGTTGCTTTGACAGCACACAGCTATCTTTGCATCTTTAAACAAACTATTTACTCTGCAAGCCAGCAAAAATGTTTGTGTTGGTTTTCAAGGCAAAAATCTGTGCTTAATAATTTCTATTTCTGAAGCATGTAAATCATGAGAAACAATGAAGATACCAAAAGGAGAAAGAGTTCCTCCATGGCAGTTCAGGTATTTTTTTTTTCTCCCTCAATCTTTGTAATATTTGGACTCAAATAGCAAAGTTCTTGTTTGAACTTTGCCATGTCACTGCAAGTCTTACTGCCTGCCATTCCAACGGTGGATTTACAGAAAGAATAAAATACAAAATAGTAATATATTAAGCAGGATAGTGGGGAAAGAACTAAAATCACCACACCTCCATTTTCTTATATCCTTCCTAGAGGCTGAGGCAGATTAATCATAGAAACATGGAATGGTTTGGGCTAGAAGGCACCTTAAAGATCAGCTTGTTCCAACCCCCCTCTCATGGGCAGGGACACCCCCTACTAGAATGGGTTCCTCAAGGTCCCATCCAACCTGGCTTTGAACACTTCCAGGCTTGGAGTCTCCACAATTTCTTTGGGCAAACTGTTTCAGAGCCTCAGCACCTTCACAGCAAATAATTTCTTCCTAATATCTAAACTATGTAGAGCTTCTTCCATCTTGAAGCCATCAGCCCTCATCCTCTCACCATATGCCTTTGAAAAGGTCCCTCTCTAGCTCTTCTGTAGGACCCTTCAAACACTGAAAGGCTGCTCTAAGGTCTCTCCAGAGCCTTTTCTTCTCAAAGATGAACAACTCAAACTTCCTCAACCTGTCTTCCTAAGACAGATGCTCCAGCTCTGTGAGCATTGCCCTTCTCTGGACCCACTCTAACAGTTCCATGTCCAAAAACCTCACTGGGTATTGAGGTAGTGAGATATTTTTACTGGCAATACCTGGCATGAAGGTGCCTATCCGGAAGCTGTAGTCCTTTAACAAAGAGATGTACAACCAGCCATCTCCACACCTTTCCCAGCCCTTCCCACATGAAACAGAAATGCACATTCCCCTGGTTTTCAAAGATACTGAAATTAAGTGAGATACCAACGCGAAATAAGTAGTTCCCAAATGAAATTACTAAAGTAACACTGAAACTGAAAAGTCTCCTTTTGTGGTTTTCTGCAGTAGAATAAGCCCCCACATGGGCAGTATTACCTGATTTTGTTTTCTTCTATAATAATTTACTTTTAAGTGAAGAGTCAGTTGGAAAGAGAAAGCAGAAAATAAGTCCACATAGCTACCAAGAGTCAGCAATTCACAGTCATTAAAGTGGTACAATAATACTATGGGACAGGACAGGTTTGAAATCATTAAGGACACCAAATTTTGAGAGAGGAAATTGTAGCAAGATTGCATTATTTATAGAGTTAAACTATTCACTGGACCCGCTCCAAAGTAGTCCTTATTAAGCAGTGAAATCTGCCTGCTCTGAACAAGCCATTATGTTCTCTCATATCAATATTACAACAGCTGGTTTTAGTAAAACTTTTGGTAATGAGTTCTGGACCTACATAATTCTGCTTCTGATCAGCTTTCTAATTTTTATCATTGTAACTCATTTTGAAAGATGTTTACAAATGCACACCTACAAAAAACTCCCCTGGCTCTAATTACAGCAATTTTAAAAGAAAGGGTTTGAGGTTTCAACTGCAAACTCTGCTTTGCCTTTCAGTGTCCCCTATCAGCTTTATAGTTTGAAAATGCCCCTGAAAACTTCTCTAAAAAATCAATTTCCTGATTTGGTGGCCTATCCTGAAAAACACACATATAGATGGACGTCAAAATCTTAGAAATTATCCTAATGGAGGATGACTGTCCTGGTTTGAACTAGAACAGAATCAATTCTGCTCAGTGATTTGAATTCCCAGCTTAGTTCAGGTACTTTCTGAAGTTCAGAGCAGATTTGCACAGCCAGGGGCTGCTGTTAGCAGTGAGAGCACTGATGGGGAACGTTACTGCCAAGGGCTGGGCTGCAGAAAGGCTCTGGCCTAGACTTGCTTCTGTGCAGACCAAGGGCACTGGCAAGTCTCATGCCCTACGCTGCAGTGCAGGCAGACAGAGGTGGCACCTGCAGGGAAGAGAGGACAGGACAAGTGACAGGTCACGTGACCAACAAGGGATTGCATCCCATGGATGTCCTCTTCAGGATAAAGCTGAGGCATCATGAGGATCAAGCCTGTTCTTCAATGGCTGCCATCCGTGGTGGACTCTGTTCTGCCTTGGTGCTGATCCATGCGTTCCTGAATCCAGTTCCAGGATCCAGCTCCTGAATCTGGTTCTTGTCTGCTGTTGAATCCAGCTGCAGACATCCCCAGTACCTGTCCATAGCATCAATAGTGCCAGTGATGTAGCTATCATCAGAGGGGTTGGATATTGGTTTGTATTTATTTGTAGCTATTCCATTTGATTCCGTTCTTTCCCCACCTACCAGTCTCTCTCCCTTATTCTCACTCTCTTCCCTTTGGGAAGGCAGAGGGATTCAGAGAGTGTCTGTCACTCATCTAGTGCCTGACCCAGCCCTAACCCTTGATAGTTTATAATTTTGAACATTATGTATTTTCTATAGATACAGATCAGCAAAGAAAAGAGTATAGTGACATTATCAAAATATTTTCTGACTGTTATTTTATTTTCAGGAGAAACAGGACACCATAGAATAACTTTTCTTAATGTTTGACATACACAAGTGTAATGTTCAGTCCATATCAGGAAATGTCTTGTTGATACAACACATATTTCCCAGAAGCCATTATCGAAAGCTTTTCTAGCATGATTAGCATAATTTAATAAAAAGAATAAGGATCTGGTTTCACATAAACAGTCTTCTGGTTAGAAGCGGAAGCTGAAATATGTTTTTCGGGGGAACATGGAAATATTTCCCAGGGAGGATACTCCACGGCAGAAAGTACCAGAAAAACCACATGAAAAAGACCCCACACTGGGAAAATTCAATGTTTTCAGACGAATGCAGCATTTCTTTCACATACTCTTTGCTTGACTGCTTCCGAAAATTCTTTTTAATCACTGTACAAATGAGATAGTTATTGGAAAAGACACTCAGCCTAAAACAACTTGAATAACGTGACTGCAAAGAGATCAAAGGACATGGCTGTGAAGAAGGGAAAGTACCTGTTTCTGCTGGGCTGTTTAATCTTTTGGGGGTTCTTTACTTGAATTCTGAATCACAACTTGATCTTCTCTCTAATCTTCTTCAGGGTGGAGAAAAGCTCTACCACCTCTATAATGCCAGCTGAAGCCTGGGCTTTGGGGTACACCAGCTCACCAGAAGTCATTGGATCAGAGGTTAGGCATCATCACAGGGCAGGATCAGGGAACTCCACTGTTTGTTACAGATGCCAAAAGTAAACAGCTCAAGAAGAAAAAGGTTATAAAATAAAAACAGCCCATGTAAGCAAAGCTGTTTGAAGTTGATTCCTGGCATGCAAACCAGTATCTTCTGAAGGCATAATGCCTTTTATTCCTGCCAGACACCTGTGATGAGCTTGCAAGTCAGCCAGAGTAGGGAGATAAGTTTGCCTTAAACTCCTTTCTGAAAACAAACTAACTGGATTTTACATGTAAAAAAACCAAACAACTAAGCAAATTGGGGTGGGTGTGAGTCCCTGAGTACACAGAGCAGGATCATTTGACTTGACAACTTGACTAAAAAGCTTTGGCTTTGCTCTAACTCACATTTTGCTCCTTTTGGTACGATAGTTGTCAGTAGGTCTTGACCGGTGTGCCAGAGGGACTCTGCTCCCACAGGTTAAGAAAATCCAAGATATGCTATGTGGCTAGACTCACACGCCATGCTGAATGCAGGCAACCATTAGCATGTGGTACAGAGAGATCAAAATCAGATCATAGAATGAATATACAGACAAGGTGGTCCCAGAAGAGCAGATGCACGAGAAGATTGGCAGCTTGGTACAACCGAGGGGCTGTGCTTTGTGGAGTGGCAGGGAGAATATTTGTCATCTCCCTGATGACAAGCCACAGGACTAAAGGAAATGGTTACAAGCTGCTCCAGGGGAGTTTCAGGCTGGATATTGGGGAATATTTCTTCACTGTTCTCAAACATTGGAATGGTCTGCCCAGGGCAGTGGTGGAGTCACCATCCCTGGAGTTGTTCAAGCAGCATGTGGACCTGGCCCTTAGGGACATACTTTAATGTTGACCCCTCAGTGCTGGATTGAAGGTTGAATTCTCTCCCAACCAGACATATTCTGTGATTCTGTTAATGTCAAAATCTCTTCAGTCCGGTCAGCTACAGACTTTTTTGTATCCCCAGGAATACAATCCTAAAGGCTTGTTCTGGAATACTTTCAAGTAAAACAAGAGCTAGGAGCTGGATGTCATTTCTGTAATTAGGAAGATGAGAATTTGGGGTTAACATGGGGTAAAAATAAGACAAGAAAATCACTGTGATTAATCAGAGGAAGTATAGAACATATATGGTCTACACGTGGAAAAGCACAACACCTTAGTAAGGAATGCTTCTTGCGTGTTAGTCACTTAATCACTTCTAAGTGATAAGCATATTTAAAATACTTCCCGTGACTCATTCTTAAAGTGCATTCCAAAGTTTTTAGACATTTTAGAAACCTAATTCAGAAGTTTGGACATTGAGTAGCAAAATGTGGAAGCTCCCAGAGCTCCAGACTATAAAGTTATCAGGTTTTTCCCTTGAAAAATGCAAATATCTTGCAGGAAGGGCTCCAAAGAAAGCAAAATGATCCTACTTAGCCTTTTTTAGACAAGTTTTGTGTCTTGAGCTTGAATGAAGCCAGACTTAGTTTTTTTATTATTATTATTGTTGTTGTTGTTGACTCTTAAAAAAAAATAAACATTATGGCAAAGAGACAATCATCTTTAAAGATATCTCCTCCCAGATCACCACAATCCTAACATATGAGAGGAAAAAAATTGTGCATAGAACACCAAAGATACTAGAAGGAGCAAATCTGAATGTGTTTCAATAAAATGCTTTGGCTTTCAGTACAGGCAAAGACAAACACCAGATTTTAAGGATAAAAGGAAAGATTTCTCTACTATAAAGGCAATTCCTTTTTATTTCTACCGAAAACCTTACAAAAGCAAGAAAAAACAGTTTTCCATTGAGTGTTCCAGCATGGAATAGAAAATCAGAGCAGATGAACTTCTATCATCAAATCCTCCTCAGAGAAAACATTTGGACTACTACCAAGTTCTAACCTAGACCACAGTAGCCGGACAGAAAATGTATGTGTCTGTATTTTACCTTCCTCTCCTGTGCTTGAAAGGGTTTTGATGAGCTACCAGAAGGAGTAAGTGCTGTCTCTCACTTCCTGGGGAAACACAAGCCCTTTGTCCCATGTGGGCAGAGAACTAACAGCTGCAATCTACCTATTCATTTCTACAAGTGACATCATTCTGAAAGGGTTGGTTCTCCCATTACAGAAAGCCACAGCTGATAGTTTAGGGCAACTACTCTGCCTACCTCATAGCCAGACACACCTCTGATCAGAGCATTATTCTGTATGAAAAAGAAAAGAAAGGGTTCTGAAAATGAGGCATTTTCCCTCTAATTTCATTGTGTATGCACTGGCATTTTTAGAGCTTCTTTGCTGTGGTTTCATGATTAGTATTTGCCTGCATCACCATCTGGTATTTACTACCAAGTGAAAACTGTTTACTTTATAAACCACAAGAGCCCCTTGATATCCCTCTCAATGCAGCATTAATAATGTAATCTGATGTCCTGAGCATTATCCTGGAGAGTTTATTAAGAGCACATTAACCACTTAGTCTCAGTGCTTTCCACACACTCTTGGTATCTTATATACCACTAGTTCCTGTTAGTATCACATCTATTTTGACAGAGAAAGAGAAGCAGCACCACCTGGGCACTAACTCTGATCTCATCTTGGAAACACGTGGGTTTGACTTTTGAGACACCACAGACAGTTTGTCCACACAGCATCTGAAAATGCAAGTTTGTACACAGGTTGTGTTGTCATTCCTCAGTTGACTCACATTTGGAACATCTTTTTTCCTCATCTTGCAAAATCTGTTTTTCATAGAATCACAGAATAGTTTTGGTTAGAAGGGACCTTTGGAGATTGCCTTATCCACTTAGCCTGGCTCAAGCAGGGCAAATTACCTCACTTGTATTCATCAAGAAGTATATGAATAATAAACACAAAAAAACCACCCCATTCTCTGCAAGAAGGTTGAAGAAGCCTGGGAGGACCTTACTGTGGCCTTTCTGTACTTAAAGTGGGCCTAGAAGAAAGATGAAGATTATCTTTTTAGCAGGGCCTGTTGTGACAAGACAAGGGGAGGCACTGAAGGAAAGAAAATTTAGACTAGAGAAGAGTGTTTTCACAACGAGAGTGGTGAGACGCCGGCCCAGGTTGCTCAGAGAGGTGGTAGAAACTCCATGCCTGGAAACATTCCAGGTCAGAATGGATGAGGCATTGAGCAACCTGATCTAGTTTAAGAGATCCCTGTTCAATGCAGGGGGAGGTTAGAATAGATGAGATTTAAAGTCTCTTTCTAACCCAAGCCATTCCACCTGTTTAAGGCTTATGCCTCCATAACCCTTAACACTTAGGTGAAAAATTTATGAAGTTTAATCCATGATTTCCACCAACTCTGGCCAAACTAAGAGTACAATTCTAATGTGGTTTTGACCTCTATACTGACCATATTAACACCTGAACCAGTCTTGTGACCCAGTCCTAGAGAACTAAAATGCAATATGTCATATTAATTTCTTCATGGATTTCTATATAAATAAAGAATAACAGGATGATAGAGGTTGGAAGGAACCTCTGAGAACATCTAATCTGACCCCCATGCTAAAGCAGGATTACCCACAGCACGTTGCCCAGGATCACAATGTCCAGGTGTGTTTGGAATCTCTCTGGAGAAGGAGACTGCACAATCTCCCTGAGCAGCCTGGTCCAGTGCTGCGTCACTCTCACAGGGAAGAATTTTCCCTCATGTTTAGGTTAAACTTCCCACGTTCCGGTCTGTGCCTATTGCACTTGTCCAGTTGCTGGGACCACTGAAAAGAGTCCAGCCCTATCCTCTTCCAAATTAATTGCAATTTAATCTTCAAAAGGGTTAATATTATAGAGGCTACTATAAGATAGAATAAGCCCATTTTAGTCTCTCCAGAAAACTATCTACTTTTCTGTTGCTTGATATTTAGACCCTAGCTGCCTGCTCCACTTTTTAAACTGACCTTCTGAAGGACTGCAACATATCTCCCAATGACTAAAGCATTACCGGGCTAACTCTACAACTTAGAAACCAAGACACAATGTAGGTTAATTTTAAACTTTTGGAAAAATACTGAATTCATATATTTCTGCTTGATATAAAATCAGAGATCTTCAGGCCTAGTTTAAAAGCAGGTTCACAGAATCATAGAATGGTGTGGGTTAAAAGGGACCTCCAAAGGTAATCTAGTCCAACCCTTTCTGCAGTTAGGAGGGACATCCTCCATTAGATCAGGTTGCCCAGAGACTTGTCGAGCCTGATCTTGAATATCTCCAAGGATGGGAACTCAACTACCTCCCTGGGCAACTTGTTCCAGTGTTCCACCACCTTCATGGCAAGGAACTTGTTCCTAACATCCAATCTAAATCTCCTCTTCTTTAGTTTGAAGTCTTTAGGTTGTAGATGCTTAATGCTACTAAAAGCAGTTTATATGTTTGTGTTTAAGTATAATAGGCTTTAAAGCTTGCATGAGAATTAAAATTACAACCTGGTGCATGCTTTTTTAATTATTTAGCTGCCCAGACAGAGGAAGGCAGCACTGTTAGCAGACATTTAAATCATACCTTGTTGAGGTTGGGCAACAACTGAGTTTCTTAAATAGATTCCCATGACACAGCCATGTGGAAGGAAGCAAGGATCAGAAGTATCACAGATATCAGGAACGGGCACATGAATTTTTATTTATGCACAGATCACAGCTGCTGAGCATTAATGCCACACGTGAGCATTTTCCTGACATTACTCCTCTCACAAAGAAGGGTCAAGATGTTCAGTGCTTATGTAACTGAACAGAAAAGAAATTCTAAGCCTAAAAGCATTCAGAGCCAGGGTGAGTGAGGCCTTAAGCAACTTGGTCTAGTGGAAGTTGTCTGCCATTGGCGGGGGATTGGAACAAGATGATCTTTAAGGTCCCTCCAACCCAAACCATTCAATGATCCTATGATTAATTCAGCTCAGTGGATGCTCCTTATGAGATGCATGCACAGTGGTTTTTTGCCTGTTTAAAATGTTATTAGAGGGACTCCAACAAGTGTTTCATTACTGCTAAGTGCAGGCAGAGAAATAGTTTCCTACCAATTAAATGCTGCTAAATAGTTAAAAGCAGCAGCAGATATAATGTTTCACAGCTGGTGAAGATCTCAAAAACTTGAGGAAAAAAAAAAAAAACCTG
>VWYK01081790.1:107361-150077 GCA_013399775.1 Semnornis frantzii | reverse complement strand
CCCCCCCCCCCCCTTCCCCTGGGCCAAGTGTCCTGCTCTGAATGCAATGAGCTTCATTTCCAGGTCTGACTGAAAGGGAATATGGAAATTAATTGGCTCAGGCTGCTTGCAGCCTTCTACACGTGCTTGCACTCCGTGAGAGGTGCCATGAATTGCCTTTCCATAGTGGCTCCTCACCAGCCACCTGTCTCCTTGTACACAGTACTGTGGCTGCTCCCAGCCTGGGTAATGGAGATGGATGTCCCCTTCTTCTTCTCCCTATTATGCAAGAGGGAGGGCAGCTGGTAGGGCTGTCCTCATGAGGGCTGGAACTGCCCCCATTTGACTCAAACCAGGCCAGATTTGGTGAATTCTCCAGCTTGCAGTAAACAGTGTGTGACTAGTGCTTTGGCAAGGGCTGCAGGGAGATGTTGTACAGTGCAGCCTCACTTTTGTTGAAATGGTTATTTGTTCTCGCTGCTGGAAGCAGAGCCTAGTTGAAAGAGAGCAGCCGGGTGATGTCCCTCTGCCAAGGCACGAGGGTAGCAGGACCCTTGCAAGTTGGAATATAATCTGGCTCCACAGCTATGCTCCATCTCAAACATTTCCACTCCTAAGTTTCTATCTTCCATTGGTTTCATACCTGATTTTCTCATGGGGCTTTCTCCCAACTGTGGAAAATTTGGGTTTCCCTGGTGAAGTTGCCTGTGTTGTGGATGTGGGAATGTTATTAGTACTGAATATGTGGTGGCCCCACTGTCCCATGCTGTGCAGTGCACACTGCCCTGAGGAGCTGCCCCATAGCTCTGTGTAGCTTTTCCAGCTCTGTGAAAAAGATGAAGCTGGACAGAAGGAAGGCTTTATCTCCATGTTGCATGGGGGAGATGCAAAAGAAGTAAGACCTTGCAGCCAGCCAGGCAGGAGAGCAATGTCAGGCAGGCTAGGACCACCTTATGTAACTGGGAGAAATGGAGACCCATGGGTCAGAGACACAATTGCGCTAGGGCTCTGGAAGTGCCCTAGTGCAGGCTGAGGGACAACGGGCTCCTTCGAAGGGTAGGTGGTGAAAACCCAACCTCAACTCAGTCCCTTGCTGGAAGGGCAACAATTTTAATTTGGAAACACTAAAAAAAAGTGACTTCTAGACCCCTGAAGAAATATTTCTATGCCCAGAAGCCTGATTAACTTCCTCATCTATAATATAATAAAGGACATTGTCTCTGCGCACAGTCTTACCTATGTCCTTTAACCATTACAGTCACCAGGGAACTACTTTGACGTTGCTAGGGCATTTGCCAGGAGATTAGTGGCACAAACATTACAGAGGTCTGCAGATGCCACAAACCAGGGGCAATCGTGTCCTCAGCAGGTTGATGGTATGAGCCCCGCTAAGTTCTTGTGACTCCTCCATGTTTGCAGGAACTCAGGATGACTCAGACTCTTACAGCGTTTTAGTTCTGATGATGCTTGTGATGTCTCTGGAATGATGCCCACCTTTTTCTTCCGTCCGTGAACTGCCTCTTGCCCAAGGAGCAGTGGCGTACAAGAAGGAGTACTTCCTATTATTAATACAACAGCAAGGAATGAAGGAGCAGGCACATTTGTGATACAGTATCATTTGTGAAGGAGACATGATCTCAGCCACACCAGATGTCAAAACCAAATGAGAAACTTTTCTTCTACTTTTATCACAGTTTCACCCAGAGCCACTGCTACTCACATTCTGGAAATTTACAGGATGAAGGATTTTGTCATGATATCTAATTCTAATCTGAAGTGATTTACCGTTAAGCTGAAAATCAAGCCTGTACATATCCCCCTCCAAGTGGTTTCTATGACAGTTTCTATTAACCATAAAAATGTCACTTGCTAGGAAGTATCAGCCTTCTTATAGGCTTTGCAATCATCACTACCAGATGCACACTCACTGAATGGAATAAATAATAGTCTTGTGCAATTAGTCTAGGATGCGGGACATGTCCAGATACCTTTCTCAGCTCCAAAGTGGAGTTTTTACAAGCAAACCCATATATCAAGAGATGAAGTCTATCTGGACTCTCTGGAGTTCTTCAGAACCTGAAATGTTGCAGTGTGCTATGTACGGATAAAGCATAGCGGTTCTTAAATGCAAGCTAACATATTTGGTGCTAATCGTTGTGGTTTCAGTCTGCATAAGAAACTGAAGTATCTATTTTTCCATTGTTCTGATACAGTAAAAAAAAAAAAAAAAGGGTCTATTCTGTGGTTTATAATGTATTCTGAAATACACTAATGGCTCTGTGGCATTTCCTGCCCTTCCACAATCACAGTAAACCTGGTACTGTGTAGATGCACATGTACACTTTTTCTCCATCAACCCTTCCAGGAAATGACACAGCTTTCTTGAGACCAGAGGTATGGATGAGGGCTGCTGTCCATGGGATGTCTTAACAGTGTTGAGACACAGATTTGAGTTAATCTGGTCCTCAGGTATGAACTAAAATGAGAGTACTGCACCATACTCTTTCAGAGATCTTAGCCATTACACTGAAGGTCTCTGCTGTCAGCAAAGAGCTCAAAAATGCAGTCTGAATAATCAAAAGGACATCTAATTGGTCTCCACATTTTAAGCTATATTCTGAAGAGAATTAATAAAGAAAGTTATAACCTGGATCTTCATCCCTGTGTTTGCATCCAAGGATTGAAATTCAGTGGTTTGCAGAGCTCAAGTGGTGGATTTGGATTGTGTGATACACATTTCCCTTGCAGCAGCAGCAGCTTCACAGTGAAGAAAGCAAGCAGCAAAAGCTCCATTGTTTTCACCTGCCTACAAGGACAAGGTCATATTCTGCTCTTTGCACCAATCTGACTACTCAGGTCTCTACTCTGACTTGTGTATCAGGGAAAAAAAAAATCACTGTGATGCAGTTTGCAGCTGGCGCAATGAATGGAGGATACCAGCAAGTTCTATATCACAGGATCACTGGATGTCAGGGGTTGGAAGGGACCCAAAGAGATCATCGAGTCAAATCCCCCTGCCAGAGCAGGACCATACAATCTAGCTCAGGTCACAGAGGAATGCATCCAGACAGGCCTTGAAAGCCTCCAGAGCAGGAGAGTCCACAGCTTCTCTGAGGAGCCTGTTCCAGTGCTCTGTCACCCTTATAGTAAAGAAGTTTCCCTTTGTCTTGAGGTGGAACCTCCTGAGCTGCAACTTACATCCATTGTTCCTTGTCCTATCACAGGTAGCAAGTGAGCAGAGCCTGTCCCCCCACTCCTGACACCCAGGCCTTAGATATTTATAAACATTGATTAAATCCTCTCTCGGTCTTTTCTTTTCCAGACTAAAACACCCCAGGTGTCTCAGCCTCTCCTCATCAGGCAGTACTCCAGTCCCCTAATTATCCTTATAGCCCTCCGCTGGACTCTCTCCAGCAGATCCCTGTCCCTCTTAAACTGGGGAGCTTCAAGATGAGGTCTCACCAGGGCAGAGTAGAGGGGGAGGAGAATCTCCATCTGCTGGATACACTCTTCTTAATACACCTCAGGATCCCATTGGCCTTCTTGGTCACAAGGCACATTGCTGTCCCATGGATAACTTGTTACTCACCACGATTCCCAGGTCCCTCTCCACAGGGCTGCTCTCCAGCAGATCACCTCCCAACCTGTACTGGTGCAGTTTATTATTCCTCCTCAGATGCAGGATTCTGCATTTATCCTTGATGAAGTGAGCTGGGTAGATAGGAAATGACAAGGCAAGCGAGCAAGCATTTGGTCACCATTTCTAAAGTAAGGTAGAAGTAGAAGCTCTGAGGGGGACTTGAAAAAGGGTTGCAACTATCTACCAATTTCAAGAAAGTTAGTCTGCTCTGAATAAGAGCAAACATCCACTCATAAGGTGAGCACCATCAGTGTAGGGAGCTGCACGTTGCTGTTGAGAGTCATGCAAACGGGGGCTGCTGTGCTGTGCTGAGCACTGCTCATAGGAGGACATGAGTTAGACTGCAGAAAGATTTAGCTCCTTTTCCCACCTCTCTCTGCTTTGCAAAGGCTGTTGTGAAAGGAGAAAGGGTTTAAAAACGTTTTGAAGAATGATTTGCCATCTGTCAAACCTGCTCTGGAAGGAGAAGCTCATTCTATGAAGCGTAAGAAAAAAGAATCTTGAAGTATGACTTGACGTCAGAGCAGGCAGAGGGAAAGTATTTCTGATGCTGGATGGCTCCTCGTCTTTTATCTACCAAGTGTATATATATTCCAGAGCAAAAAATCATTGTGTTCTCTGCCCACAGAATGTATAAAGATTTATACATTAAAGTTGCAATTTACAGAACATTAGACAATATATAATTCTAAACACTGCTGTCAGAGGGAAAAGTGCCTGTGGTCTGTTTATGACTGCTGAATACCTAGAATGTTGCTCTCCTGGAAACCCTGTTAATTGTCTTGTGGGGTTTTTTTTGTTTGTACATTTTGGGTTTTTTTTGTTTTGTTTTGTTTTGTTTTGTTTTGTTTTTGTTTTTCATGTGATGAGATTGGTTTGAAGCAATTTCACTGTCCCTTGAAGTCCTGTGAAAACAGAAAGCAGATTATATTAGTATGAGAAAAGATGATGCTCACAAGTGTCCAAGAACCAAAAAGCCACATATATTCTTTAAAGTCCATGGGATGAAGCTGCTTTTTTCACTGTAGTGTTTACATGTGCACCTTGGAGACTCTCATCTCAGTCAGAGCCTGAGCATGCTCTTGCATTTCATCTGATGGCTCAGAAGAAAACCCACCATTCATCAACATGTAGCTCCAAAATCGATGTCAGCTAAGCATTTTCACTGTTAACAAGCTAAGCATATTCACAGATATTATTTAGACTAAAACTTGATACGTAGCACTGATGGACTTAGATGAATATTAATTTTCCAACCTGAGAACCTTCTCTGGTCGGGGCAGATAAGAGAAAAGAAAAAAAAACCCCACCCAATTTCTGCATGTTTTCATCCCTGCTGTGTATGACATGGCTCTTGAATGGCCAAATGTCACCAGAAGAACAGTGCATCGGTGAGGACTTAGTGTGGAACGATCCAATTTAACAAATGGGATTTGTGGGCCACAGTGAAGGTATATATTTTGTTTCCATGTTCCAGTTCAGTGAAAGCTTGGAAATTAGTTGGGCCAGGTAGTAAGTGAATTCTCCACACTTCAGAGTGATAGCAGGAACACACATGTGTGCTGTGTGCAAAGGCATTTGCTGAAAAAAAAGTTGAGCTGGTATCTCTGAAAGTCTGAAAGGTGTCAGACTGACAAAAATGGGAAGTCAAGATTTTAATCTTCAGAACAGGTATGCCAAAGGTGCTGGCATCCTGAATATCTCCACATAGTGTAAAACTCAGTGACCGAATTTTGCCCTGGCATTTGTCTCCATGAGGAAGGCTTGGTACCAACTGAATGATCTCAGTTCACTTCATGGCTGAAGCTTTAGCATTTCCATGTACTGAGTTTCCCCATGGAAATTACAGAATTGAAATAAAATATTGAAACTACAGAGGCTATACACTAATTTTAACTACATCATAAACCATACATTGAAGGACTATAATAATAAAAATGTTTGAGAGCCAGAGCAGCTGAAGACTTTGTCTTTTTTTTGTTTGCTTTTTTTTTTTTTTTAACCAAGCCCAAACCAAACTCAAACAATCTCCTCTCACTTTTTTGTTATTAAAATAAATGTGTTCCTAGGCCTGTACAAATAGACTGAATAGCTTTGTATCTCTATGTTCAGTCCACAGGGGAGTACACAGATGTTGTTAGCAAGCCAGACTGCAGCCTTTTCAATGGTGGTGTTAGACCAACCTGCTCGTGGAAAGGGGTCCTTGTCTGAAGATTCCCACTCATGTCCCATTGACTTTATGGATAGTCCTTGAGATGCCTGAGCACATCTGAATGTTTGTACAGCACCTGATGTAAAAGGGCCATCGTCCTGCTTCATTTATCAAATGATAAATAACATAATAATACTATAGCTGAAGTCACTTGTACAGGTAGTAATCATCTGGTGATTCAGCACAGACTTGCCAGGTGGAAGACTGCACTAAGTTTGTGCAGAGATTTCTATCTTGCCCATCAGTTTCTGCATGCTAAATGTATTCCAAATTTACAAATGTTAAAGCTTTAAGGTGATATTTTTAATGCTTGGGCTAAGTCCAGAAGTAATTCCTTTTTGTAATGCCAGAACAAAATTGTTCAGCCACTTTTGAATTATGTCAGGCTGAAAGACAAGGTATTGATAATGCCACTATTAACGACCAAATCGGGACTCCTTAGCAGCACACAGAATTTTATATATATATGCAAAAATTTATTGAGGAACAGCAATATGAGGGAAAGTGAAAGACAGGAAACTTCAGAGAGTTTGTACCTGCCAGTGAGCAACACTTGATCCAGAAATTTGGCTCTGGCAACGTGCAGTGCAGGGAAAACATGCTTGAATTAATGCCTAGGACCTGGCTGATACATACCTCATGGTTAATCTGGTTACGTGGGGTTTATTTCACAGTCGGAAGTTCTTGCTCTGGAAGTGAGTCCTGCTGGGGTTTTCTGAGCACACAACTGAATTAATGAACGAACGAATGCAGCTTGCCAGCTCTGATTTAAATTGCTTACTAGATCAAAATCTGCTCATTTCCTCTGTCCTTTCCCCTCCCCCCCAGCCTCTCTGACTTCTATTTATTAATTTATTATTTGAGAAAACATAAAGAGCGCAGCATAAAGTGCCTGCGATGTCGTGAATCCAACAAATGCAGCTAAACGCCTGTTTTTCACGCTGGCCTGAATCCTGGCACTAGGCTTTGAGCCATGATTCCAGGTGGGCGGTCGGTGCTGGCTGTGGGGCTGGAGATGAGAGGAGCTGAGGCTGCGCAGCCTCCAGCCCCTGCGGGCTGGCTGCCCCGAGCAGCGTGTCAAGATCACCAGCAACCCTGTTCTGCAGCCCCTGGGAAGAGGACGGAATGAAAGAAGCGAAGCCTTGCTTCGAAAGTGCAAGAAATAAACCCAGGCTGCTTTGTAGGAGGGGTCACAACTGTTTCTGTCTTTCAGACCTACACTGCCTTTGGTACAGGCCAGTTGTTAGGCTTTAATGGGCACTTGCAAACAAGATCTCTGGAATATTTCGATTAATTTGGCCACTGGGCAGACCTCCAACCTGCTGTCTTGGCTATGGTGTTTGTATTTTAATAGGAGTTTTAAGAAGGCTTGGTTAGGGGTATTTAAGGTAGTCCCTGAACTTTTATGCAGACTTTATCAACCCCGACGGAAAACGGAGCGCTGAAGAGATGCATTGGCAGGCTTTTAAGAAGCAGAGGCGCTGTAAGTGTGCCACTACCAATACCCTCTTGAAGCCTCTTTCAGACGAGCAAGCTCCTCTTACACCATCACGGCTCCTTTCATATCCCAGTTCCTGGACTCCTTAACTCCGTGCCCGACCGTGCTGCGCAAGGCCGGGATGTAGGCAGCCCTCCGCGGCTGAAGCAGGGCGCTGGGGGAAGGTCGGACGCACGTCTGCTCGCTCCCATCGCGCTCCCCTGCTCCTGCTTTCCAGGGCCGGACGGAGAGCTCCCTCCAAGCCCAGTCAATGGGATGCGCTGCCAGGAGACCGCGTACAGTACACGTAGCTCTAGGCAGCGAAATGCCTTCCATGGACTCCGGTCTGCATGCTCACCAGCGAAGGGAATAGAAGACAAATGTCGATCGTTAAGCTAAAGAGGAGTGGTAGCATGAAGGAAAAGCAGTCTGGCTCTGCACCGAAGCCTAGAAATCTTCCTGAGGATCCACAGCTGTTCGATTTCTATGGTGTTTTAGATACGAATTTTAGGGCTTGTGGAAAGAAGAAGCTGATAATCAGGAGAGATTCTGCCATTGTATCCAGGTATACTTGAGCTGCACTACCCCTATTCTTCCTCACCTTCCTCACCCCACGCTGCCAACACAGGCTGAGCAGGAACGGAGAGCAGTGCTGCCTGAGGCAATGCAGGCATGCAGGCTTCTCCTGCTACGACGCTGATGAGGTTTGCTTTCCTCAGCTAGACACTCAACTGCAAATTTGAATCTAGGTCTCTGAAGGTGCAAGCCCAGTGTGAAAGCACTCTGTCTGCTGCTGGCTTAACATTGCCTGCCTGGACTCCGACCCCTGAGGAGGATGAGGCAGGGTCATCACCAAAATGTATTTCTGTTACACACTGTCCCAAAACAAGCTGAAGTACTTCACAAATGAAAATCTACTTTGACCTGAGCTACTCAGCTCTCTGATAAAGAGAAGAGTGGAAGAATTTTGAACTTTCAAGGGGTCACAGTGATCACTTGATTAATGCACTGTGGGAAACAGTTTGGACACTGAAAACTAAACTGGGGAGCAATCCAAGGCTCCCCAACTGCAGCCTGGAAGCAACTAAAAGGAGGTCCGTGGTGGATGAATTTAAAAGGCAGCATGTCAGTAAACTATAGAGGTTTTGTTGAGTCCCCTCTGTCGGTGTGAGACCCTTCAGGGCCAGTGAGCTGCATGCAGCTGCTCTCCTTCCTCATCCACCTCTCCTTGTGGGGAAGGTGGAGGGGTGCACACTGAGAAGAAGAGGAGCTCAAGGGTCCATAGCAAGTTTAAGCTGCTCTGCTTGGGTCCTCACACATAGATCTCCAACAGCAACCTGCTGCACGAAGATGAGAAGAGGTGATCTTGGTGCATTGCATGGATCCGTATAAAAGGACGGGAGGACGAGTATTAAGGCACCTAAGAAAAGGCTTGTCTGGGCAAGGAAATGATCATGATGTGGCCCATTAATTCAGGAGGAAAGATGCAAAAAGCAGCCCATCATCACTTCAGACTTCACCAGCTTGCTGTACCAAGCATCTCTTGAAATGCTAATTAAAACGAGTTGAGGGAAAGGAGCCTGCTAACAGGATCACAGCCTCACTTGGATGGAGTAATAAACACGTAGTAGGCATCCATGCTTCCCTGTATGCATGTTTTACAAGCTGAGCTGGCTGTAAATATTGCGATTATGTGCAACCCACACAGACCGAGATGCAAACACAAACTAGAAAGCTCTCTTTCTGGAGGCAAGGCTTGGTCACGAAGCTGGAAGAGAAAAAAAAACCAAACCCAACCAACCAAACCGTGACAGCCTGCCACAAATAAATAAATAAATAACCGCTTGAAATGAGGGCTAATTAACTTGCAATAAACCAACTTAACCACTTAGGGGCAGCGTTAACACAGAGTTAACATGCAAAACAAACCTGTGTTTTCTCACCTGTTTGACTTAATATGCGTGGTGAATATTCATAGGGTAGAAAAATCTGATACATCAACACACCTAACCATTCAGTCTGTCGAACCTGGGAATGAGTGGCAATAGGAGTAACTCAGTCATTGCTCACATGGTGTTGACTTTGATCAGTTGGTGCTTCTAAATACATCCATAGAGGCAGGACTTTGCTGCTTTTCCTGTTGTCAGGGTCATGGAGTATGTTCTATACCAAGATTAAAACCTAAAATAAAAGAAGATAAAAAAAGAGGCTTCACTTAAACAGAAAGAAGATAAAATAGAAAAGAGCTGACTTTGACGAATACTGTTCTAGCATGCATGAGCTGAAACCCCATTTTATCTCCATGGCCACATTCACAGTCACTTTGCTTTCAGACAATATGTTTCCTTCTCTCATGCAAAAAAGTCCCAGTTCCTTGAATTCTTCTGAAACATTCCCTTGCATAAAAAGGAGCTCAGACCCGCTTGAAGTATGTTTACACTCCTCGACCAGAGCAAGTAAATAATGGAAAGGTGTGGTTTTTTTTTAGTGTGGGCCAACAAACTTGACTTAGCTCTATCAGGCAGAAACTGCAGGAAAACCACAGTAATCCAGTGGGGTTTTTTTTGTTTTTTTGTTTTTCTGTTTGTTTTTTGTTTTTGAATAGATACATATATTTAAGGGGACTGGCAGCTTGAATTCGGCCTCAGGTAAAACTCATCTCACTGCTCTTTTCACCTGAAGCACGAAAGGCATGACTTCTGCATTCCTCTTCCTGCCCTGCCCTCAGGCATGTTTAAGGCTTGTGCATGGCTTGTCAGCATCCCAGAGTCATCTTTACAGATGTCAGATGCTCCTGCTGCGCTGGCCAGTTTAGGGGCAGAGGAGGTCTGCTCCTGTGCTGCACCCAGAGTGCACTGAGCTGTGGTCCACCTGCAGCAAATGCCAGATCCATGTGCCCCACCAGACCACTCAACAGGGGAAACACAGCCCAGGTCAGGTGCAGGCATGTGTTCATACTTCTGTTTAATTAGCCAGAGTGTATGGTGGGGAGTGTGTGCCAGCTTTGTGCTCTGTGCTGGCCGGGGGAGCACAGACAATACCTGATCTGGCATAAAGCGAGCTCGGTGTGAAGAGAGGATATCGAACATGGCATAAAGTTAAAGTGGGGTGGGTAAACAATATCTGATCTGGCAGAAGCTGCTGCTGGTACAAAGTTGGCCTGTCAGAACCATTAAAATAAATTCAAACCAGTGGAGTGAGTGCCACGTGGCCAAAGTATTTTCACTGCAGGACCAGGGAGCTCAGAGCCAGCTTCACCGTGCTGTCAAACTGAGCTCAAGAAGAGGGCAGGGAAATGCCTTCCCTCCCTTGCTGGCATGCCTCTTTGAGGAACGGCAGTGGGGCAAATGGGGAGGTGAAGAGCCAGGAATTTTCAATATTCCACATATGGACCTTGTCCAGCATTGCCTAGGCCCTGGCAGCTACTGCAGAGTGGATCCTGCCCTGGAAAAGTGCGTCCCTGGGGTGGGAGGTGGTGCTGGGGTTGCTGTGCTGAGGGCCAGGCTGGTGGGAAGGCTGAGATGGAGGAGGAGAGGAATTTGCACCACTGCTGCTAGCACCACTTCTACAGAGGGAGGGGGGTCAGGCTCCAGAGCTGTTGCTGTGCCAAAAGCATTAAATTGACTGAAATACAGTCCCGTGAGGAAAGGAAGCAAGTGAGCTGTCAGAAGTGGGAAAGAAACAACCAGCCCACTGTACAGGATCATCCACAGACCACCCTTCTCCACTGAAGTGTTATTTCTTCTTTCACCTCTCTCAAGTGCATGAAGAAAGATGATGTTTAGGCACTTGCTTCTTTTGCTTATAAAATTGGAGTGTTACCTCTGTCTTTTCTTCCCGAACGGCCAGCGCAGCCCAGTGAGATCCAGTCCTACAGCTCCTAGGAACTGGGAGCAGAATGGCAAGGCTGAGTCATCATGCATTATGCTGAATATTTACCCCTCATGCATGCTATTTTATTTTAAATCTAGCGTGTAATATGCTTTGCATCTAGTATGTTGCTCTTGTGTGTTTTTCCCTTGCCCTGCCTGTCTCTCGCTGGCAGCTGCCATCGCGAAACAAAAGGCAGCTGCCAGTTTGAGTGAACATCTCTCTCTCTCACTCCCTCACTCTTTCCCCTCTTGCTCTTGGAGCTGATGCAACACCACTTCACAGACTGGGTGGTAGGCACTGATGCAAGGAAGGGTTTCCTGCCCTTGGGATACTTGGGGATGCAGTGCTTCCGAGATTCGTTGTCAGAGCTCCAAGCTGTGTTTAAGCCCTCTGACCAGGCTCAGCAGTAGCCAAGAGACCATTAGCTGTCACCCTGCCAGCACACCAGCTCCAACTATCTCTGCTGCAGCAATCGCCCATTTCACAGGATTTGATGTTGCTGCTTTTTGGCAAAGTTGATGGTTTATTAAATACCACTTTGGTCTTCAGCCCCAAGATGTGTAAGCGATGCAGGGACCTCCTACTCCAAACAGCTAAAAGAAAGCCTGAAAGAAGCAAGACTGGCTTGAAATGGCACTTGAAAGAAAAAAAAAAAGTGTTTTTTTTTTTGTGTAATTAAAGTACCATGGGAGAAAGCAGGATGAGACGCCAGGACCTGGGCCTTCAGGCTGTCTGTGAGTCCTCTATGCTGCTGCTCTTTAGCCTGTGAAACTGCACAGTGTGAGCTGCAGCACATGTTGAGAGAGAGCATCTGAAACTTACCCAAGATATTTGTCCCTTGGCCCTTTTTAAGACTGGCTAAGTCCATGTTCTAGGAGACTCTGGAGACCATCAGAGAGGCCAGTTCAGCTGTTTTCTTTTTCCAGAACTGGAAAGTGTGGAAGAGATGTTTTTGCTTTTCTTGGGGACTCTTTCCTTGAGCTATAATGAGAAGTTGCTGTGGGAAAACAAGTTGAACTCTCGACCGCTGTAAATAGCCATGAGCTGGGTTATGCCTTTGAGAAGGGAGTGATTCCTGCTGGAAGAGGGCAGAAGCTCACTAAGCTGTGGTCACTGGCACATCTTCAGTATTTCCTTGTTTCTCTGGGCTGTGGCAAGAGGATTGGGAAGAGGTGAGGCGAATAGTGGAGGAAGATTGTAAGAAATCAAGCAGGACCCTGAATGATGGTGTTGAAAGAAAAAGCCAAGTAAATGCAAGCCTCAGTTCCAATCAGGAAAGTTAGGAAATGAGATCTGAAATACCCTCCTGGGAGTCTGGTGTGTGCTGAAGAAGCATACAGAAATAAATTCTCATGCAAGCTGTATCACTCTGATTGTCAGAGGAACTGAGCCCTCACTCCTTTCCTTTGTGGCAATTTTCCTTCAAACAGCTCCTGTTTTTTTTAATTTTTTTTTTTCCATAATAGAAATGGATATCCTCATGCCATTCATTGTAAGCTCTTTTATGGAAATTATGGGAATACAGACTTGTTCTAAGGGACAGTTTGGAAAGATCCTAGTTTGACTGATCTGCTTGATAATAAAGTTCAAAGCAGACATTGTTTTCATAAAGCAGGGAGGAAAGTGAGGAAAAGAGGCTGCAGAGGAGAGGTCTGGAGTCCCCGAGGAGCTGTCGGGGCAGGGAAGAAATCACAAATGTGGGTGAGAAGGTTGTGCTTTTTTATAAACAAAGAGCAAATTATGCTTCCCAAGTGAGGACAATTTCCTTTAGATTAAAGAGGGCTGGAAATAAACACAGAAGAAAAGTTTGTTGCCACGAGCAAGTGAGGAAAAATTACATTGCCTCAGAGCCCTGACTTGCCTCTCAGGCAGGCAGGCTCCTTGCATTCAAAGGGTGCGCTGCAGGAAAACAGGCAGGGAAAGAAAGGCATGAACTCCTCTGTCTGAGCTATCGTAATCCCCCTCACTTGAGTGCCTGGATGGAATCCACAGGTTTTTCTCTGGTTCCAAAAGCTAAGCAGAAATATTTTAGTAGTTTATGGAAATATTTCCAGTTTGATTTATCTAAGCCACCTGCTAGTAAGTGGATTGTGAAGAAGCAGCAACATAAGTGACCGGCTGGATACTGTCAGGCTGTTCTGTGACTCCCGTGACTTTGTGCTTTGTTTTCCCAAACTTGTGCTGTGAGACCATCAGCAAGTCCCACTGCAAAGATCTCTGCTGCTGTGGTGGAGCATGGGGTCGGAGTTGCTCTAACCTTTGCATTGGTTGCACAATAGGTGAACCGTGATCCTGCTCTGAAAACCTATATATTAATTTCAACTCCTGCAATGCTGATGAGATAACGCAACTATGACAGAGAGGGTGAATGAGGCAGATCCTTTTCCTTTGCCACCATCATCGGATGGATGGCTGGACCAAATCCTACTGCTTGAGGTCTATCCTTTGCTATTGCTGTGGCTTCTCCTCCCTGACAGCTATGGAGCTTCTGATCTAAATGTTTTCTCAATAGCCTTTCCCTTTGGGGAGCCCTGCTGAGCAGCAATCCTCCATGCTTCCTCCATGCTTCTCTGCCATGGGGGCAGGGTGCTGCTGTCTGAGCTGGGGGACTCTGTGGGGCCAGCTGCACAGAATTAGGTGTCCATGCTTCTCCCTGCTGCTGCCCATTCTACAAGAGGGCAGCCTGCATCAGTCCCTTATAGTGTAGTCAGGGCTTCCCTAGGCAAGCCTGTCAGCATTTCCAGCTCTTCTCTGGTTTGGCTTCAGGTCCACCTGCAGCTCCAATCCCTCTTCACCAGCACAAATTAACAGTTGACATGGCCGTCCCTTTACAAAATGATTCTAAAACAACTGCATAAGAGAGAAAAAAAGATTCCTCTTGCCCTGCCCTTTCCTCTGAGATTTTCTGTAAGTCTACCTTGGTCTGTTTTGCTTGCTATCCTAGGTCATTGGTCAGCCAGTCCCTCCCTACTGATGGATGGGGAACGTCTCCCATTGACAAGGGAGCAGCAGCAGCAGGGAAACAAGCTGTCCTCTGCTGTGGGTCTCTAAATGGGATGCCTCATCTATTATACTATCATTCTGGTTTCCCTTCCAAGACCTCTGTCCTGGTTGCTCTACCAAAGGGCTTGCCTGGCCCCTTCTTTCATAATATCTCCTCTCTTCCTTCTGGCATGCTGTCCATGCCTACTGGCATGCTGTCTGTGCCTCCCTTGCTAGACTGGGATTTCTCCTGCCCTGTTCTGATGGTGCACATTTTGTCACCTCAGGCACACAGGCAGAGGCAAAGAACAGCCCCAGACCCCTAAACCAGGCTGGTTCACCTGTCATAGTGATCTCGGGGATGACCTCTGGCATCAAGGATCAGGAGGATCTAAGGAATGATCTTACAGAGGCTCATGGGCCATGGCACTTTGGCATAGATACAGATCTTGGAAGAATTCACATTCCTCCTTTCTGGACCTCTGCCCATCCTGGAGAGAGACACTGCTGAAAAACAGAGGATCAAGGCCACTTGAGTCCCTCTCCCTGATATTCCTTGCTCAGTGAGAAAGCAGCTTAAGTATGACTGATCCCCCATGTGAAAGGGAATGAAAATCACTCACCATACTCAGAGAGTCAGGAGTGACAATGAGGATGAATCAAATTTCCACCTCCTAAACCAATTCAGTTGTCTTTCCCTCACTATGGCACGAACCTGCATCTGAGGAGGAATAACGACAGGCAGCAGTACAAGTTTGGGGCTGCCCTGATGGAAAGCAGCTCTCTGGAGAGAGACCTTGGTGTCCTGGTAGACAGCAAGTTCTGCATGGGCCAGCAACGTGCCCTTGTGGCCAATGCCATCCTGGGGTGTATCAGGAAAACTATGGCCAGCAGGTCTAGGGAGGTTCTTCTCCCCCTCTACTCTGCCCTAGTGAGACCACACCTGGAACACTGTGTCCAGTTCAAGAGAGACAGGAACATGCTGGAGAGAGTCCAGTGTAGAGTCACGAGGATGACTGGGGGACTCGAGCATCTCCTCTGTGGAGAGAGGCTGAGAAACCTGGGGCTGTTTAGTCTGGAGAAGACTGAGAGGAGATCTGATCAATGCGTACAAATATCTGAGGGGTGGGTGTTAAGTGGATGGGGCCAATCTTGTTTTGGTGGTCAGCAAAATAAGACAAGGAACAATGGATACAAACTAGAACACAGAAAATTTCACCTCAACATGAGGAGAAACTTCTTTAAAATGAGGATGGCAGTGCACTGTAGCAGGCTGCCCAGAGAGGTTGTGAGTCTCCTCTGGAGACTTCTCAAAACCCACCTGGATGCATTCCTGTGTGGACTATCCTGCTTTTGAAAGGGGGGGCTTGGACTCGATGATCTCTGGAGGTCCCTTCCAACCTCTAATATTCTGTGATTCTGATATCCTGTGATTCTATGAACCAAGAAAAATACTCTTTTTTTCTACAACCCTTTCACTTGCCACTTCTTCCACTGAAACCAAGATGTGTACCTGACAGTGTACAAATGGTTTCCACTGAAGTCCATCCTGGGGGATGCTTGCTTGTCAGTGGCAGTGTGCCAAGCAAGTACATGTGTGCCACTCCGGATCCCAGATTGCCCTCCTCTAGCCTGTTATGTTCCCAGGCTGCTGGGAGTGAGACAGACACATCGAAATGTGCTCTTTGCTAACCCTTAGCCCTGGAGGAATCAGCAGATCATGCTGCTTGTGTACGGAGATGCCCTCTGCCACCCAGCCCTGAACTGCCTCTTGCTAGAGTCTAAGCCTGGGGCTCAGTGTGAAGGTTTGAGGCCAGATCTTCCCTACCAGTACCCTTGCCAACAAAATTAAACTCTTGTGCTTTACCCTTCAGTGTTTATAGCTTTTAACTGAGGCAAGCCACAGGCAGACCTCACACTCAGGTTCAGTCTCAGGGAGAAAGGCTGGAGATAACTACAAGATCTGAGGACCCCAAGCACTGAGAGAGAGTAACAGAAAATGCCAGTTGCCTTGATGTTGGAGATCTAGACCATCATAGCAGAATTGATTTCAGCCAGCCATGCCAGCAGGGCAATCCCAAGCCCTGCCTCTCTTCCCACACAGTAATGTTGCTTCAGAGATGGGCTATGGCCCGAGTTGTCTGAGTGAAGCCCAGGTAAATAAGGTGTAAAGACCTCCCTAAGTAAACCAATAGCACAGTACAGGGCACTTGGGAGCCCTGAGTTATGGAGGTCTGGATCACATAGCTAGGGCAGGTTTACTTCTAAAATGTCCCAGCAATGGGCACCTTTCCTCGGGGTTTTAGATTTTAGTGACAAGGTGATGGCACTTGGAAATGGTCTGCAGTGGGCTGTAAGGACAAAGTCACACCAGAAACACGAAGTTACTTGCATGCCATCCCTCAAAAACGAAAGCAGAAAATGGGGGATATTGAAGGCTAAGATACTTCATCTTGTGCATCTGTGGTGTTGGAAGGTGGTTAATAGGTGGTTGATTCTTGCTTTTTCTGAGCTGGGCTCGTGTTCTGCACAGCCTGTCCAGGTCCAGAGCTCTGCTTGACAGAGCCTGACCTCTCAGTGCTTTCAGCCTTAGTAAAGTCTCAGCATCTGACATGTGGATTTTTCTTTAAGAAGATAAGGGAAAAAAAAAAACAAACAACCAAAAAAACCCAAACCCAAACCACAAAGCCTCCTATTAAAAGCCAAACTTCCCAAACCAAAGCCAATAAAAAACTTCCCAGCTGTTCCTGCTCCTCTGAGCCAGGACCGATTCTGCAGGCAACAAATCCCTTCCAGCAGTTGGGGAGCCTATGGGGTGCCAGTGGCTGCAGGACTGGGACAGAGACTGGAGGCAAGGGGACCCCTGCGGGTGTCCCGTCTGGAAAGCCGGGGCCCCAGGGAAGCCTAAGGTGCTTGACAGAGGGCTGAGTCAGCGGGAGGCAGCCGGTTTGTGTAACCTCCAGCAATCCATTATTACAAAGGGGCTTTCAGGAACTCCTCCGTGCCAGGCACAGCGAGGGTTATTGATTGAAGAGACAGTGTAAATGCACAGAGAGGCTCCATCCATTAGGGCCGCTGCTCTCCACCAATTAGAAAAAAATCATTACTCAGCAGCCATCAATGGGCTCTGCGCAGCGCTGGAGTGCACGCATTCAATCTATCTTCTCCCACCTCCCTCAAAACTTAATGACAACTATTAGAGCTCCGCTGAATGCCCGGTGTGTACAGAAGCAAAAGATTCATTTGGTAATCTTAGTAATTACGACGCCGTAGGAGGACGCATGCTAAATTCGAACAAGGGGGCGAGGGGGGCCACGGGAGGGGGGAAGAGCCTGAATTCCTGTGTTGTGAAAGCCGTTGTCTTACTCAGCCTGCTCTTCCTTCCCACTCACCTGCTACCTCCCCTCCTCTCCTCGCACTGCCTCCTTTTGGGCTTTCAAGCCTTGCTTTTCTGCCCTTTCCCTCCCGCTGGTTCCCCCCCCCCCTTCCCTCATCCAAGAGAAACAACATTTTATGAAAGTAAATTGAAGGAGGGCTGACTTGGGAAATATTCAAGACCTCTGGATGAGGCACAGGCCTGGCAACATTGGCAGCAGTGCCCTGTGAGATCGAGAAAGTGAATTCCCACTTACAAAAGCCTGCAGAATGGTTCTGGAGCCCTTCTGGCATGACACATGCAGGGGGCAATTTATTTACTATGCCACAGCCCTCTCCTTCCTCTCTGCCACCCAGCTTTTTCATTTACACACGGTAGGACTGAGGCTGAGCAAGATTCTCATCTCCCTCCTTGCCGATGCACATCACTCCAGGTTGTGGGGAAAACAAAGTCCCAGGAGGGAACTTTTGGAAGAGCTCAAGGATGGATGTGACATGTCATTGCAGTTGAAAGGAGCAGTTACTTATAAGCAACGGTGCTTTTCACAGGTCTCCTCTTCTCCAGTCCAGGAAGAGGTAAGTCATCATTATCTGAGGGACACTGACGGTATTCATCAGCAGTGAGAGCCTGGAGACTGCTGTCAGTCATGCTGATGTTTAACACCACACCTCCCAGCAGAGGAGTGTCTACCACATCACTGGCAACTGTGCATCAGGAGGATTTCACCAGAATAGGAAACAGCTTAAAGAACAGCCTGGATGGTCCCTTTTTAGTACTGCCTACAGGAGCCACTCTGGCCAGGGTCAGCTCACACAGAAGCAGACATTCTGAAGGAAAGGATTGCTAATGCAAAGAGAAGACATACTGCCAGCCTCTGCCTCAGTTCAAGGCTGCAGGGTGCTCTTGCTAGAAGTGAAGAAGCTGGAGCACCACATCTCTGTAGCTAACCTCACCATGTCTGGGCTTAAAATATTAGCCACAAGCAATACAGCTATGAGGTCTCAAAAGTAGTCTACAGTGAAGATTGCTGGACTTGTTAGGCTTTTCTTTGAACTTCTTCATATGGATGTGCTGTAGGAGGAATGGACAAGTTCCTACAACAGCCATCAGATGGAAAACATGTCAAAGGGGAAATGGCATGGACAATCATAGGAAAATTAGAAAAAGAAAGTAAATCCCAAAGACTCTACACAGATTTAATTTTGGTTTCTCTCAGGGGAGGTCCTTTTAAGTTCAGTGAGATTTGTTAAGTATGGGGTGAAGACCTCAGACTTTAGCAGGTTGCTAAGGAAAATATAAGCTCCAAGATTTCTCAGAAATAACAACAGAAAAAGAAAAAAGAGAAGACATTAGAGATTTTTCAAGAGGAAGAACAGATTTCCTCCTCTGTGTATGAAATATGAGAAGGGCACTGAGGGAGAGGTTACCCGTTTCTGCCATGTTACACAACATAGCGCAGGCATGAGGAACCTTTTCCTGCTGAGGGCCAAAGAGGCCTTTAAAAACCTCAGATAAGCTGTGTATTAACATCCATCTTCATATCATTCAGCAACAATGATGAAAAACACAAGTGGCTGGAAACCACATGCAAAATTATATTGCAGCTTCACCTGAACTTGCACCTGAACGTGCACAGAGGCTAATGACTCACGCGGTGGGGTTGTAGTTCTGTAAGGTCAGCAGCCAGAGGTTACTGTTGCACTTTGTTCTGATGACCCTCTTATCATCTGTCATTAAGTGGCTTTCAGTGTAAAAGTTTATTAAAGAATGAATTTTCAGCCAGGCAAAAGGCCACACATTGATAAAATGCAATGACAGGAGGACCATGTGCAAGGCACCAGGAAGAAGAGAGGTTGGCTTCATTGTGAGACACTCTGAGGGTCCCTCCAAACTGATGTGCTGCCAAAAGACACGGCCCATCTCCCTTCCTACTTTTATGGTTGGGTAGAGCCCCTGCAGCAGGGATACTGGAAAAGGGAAGATCACAGGAAAAAAGATCAAACCCCAGATGCCTCCATGATTTCTGTTCATCCATCTCTGACCTCGACGTACCCAGTGTGAATCAGAGCCAGGAATGGCAATGTGTAAAGTCCATCTGATTTGTGCATGAGAAAGGTGCTGGCAGCTGCCATGCAAGTGGTGGATCCAGCCATCTGCTGCAGACGTGTAGTGGCTGTGTAGAGGCCCAGCTGGCAAGTGGGTAGTGGCTGGCTGTCCCCTGAAAGAATGAAGAAGGTCCACAGGCTCAGTAGAGATGACTCCAGGAGACCATGGCATTGCTCAGGCAAGGAGTTTTGTCTGTGACCCCTGGGAGGTGAAGGAGACCAAGCTCAAGCATGATCCAGGCAAGGTGATTCACAAATTGGCCAGAATGCTAGATCAGAGGACTGAGCACTGTCTTGGCCCTTTTCAATGACCCAAAGCCAAACTGGCTGCTAATGTGAACTACAGAGCGCACTGGCTGCATAAGACATCTCAGGATCACAGGATGTTGATCCAGAGGTTGGAAGGGACCTCTGGAGATCATCGAGTCCAACCCCCAATGCCAGAGCAAGACCATAGAATCTAGTGTAGGTCACACAGGAAAGCATCCAGACAGGTCTTGAAAGTCTCCAGAGAAGGAGACTCCACAACCTCTCAGGAGAGCCTGTTCTGTGGAAATGCCTTCACTGCTTAACTGGAAGTAGGTGGTTCAGAGCTCCCTGGTGTATATGCATAAATTTCTCTACAAAGGTTCGACCACGATCCTCCAGGGTTCCTTGGGAAGATCTCAGCAACAGGGAGAGAGGAAAAGGGCAAGTACTGAATTGCTAGCACTGGCCATGTACCACAAACTGCAGGCCTTGGAGCACAAAGGAGGCTATATTGGATCTTTTGAGCAGTGGGGCACTTACTGTGTTTCTCTGACGCTGGTGTTCAAAGAATGGTGTAGAGGATAATTGCCTAAAAATACATTTGCTAAGCTATTTGCTTAAACTACAGAGTCACTTGGGCACCATCAGACAGAAGGAAAGCTGTGAGTTCTTTTGCCAAGAGACTATTCATAACACCCTTAAGGAGAAATCTTAAAGCTCTAGGACCATTTGCTTAGTACCCTTCTCCACATTAAGTATGATTATTGTATTAAATGGGTAAGGACAGTAAGATTTAGGGTCAGCTAAAAAAACCCTCTAACCTATTAAAGACACAAAGCCAAAGCTTGAGGAGAGGCACAGATACTAAAATGAATACTGAATATATGGATATTTTACAATTTTTTCATGGTTAAGACCAATTTCTTTTTGTTGACTCTCTGAACCAGAAAATTACTCTAGTGTATATCATTGGAGTGATGTCTGCTGAGATGTTCCTCAGTGTGGGCCTGCTGGTAGTGGCAATTTCATCTCCAAGGCTTGGATTCATCCTAATCCACACTTTCTAAATGTCTTTTAATGAGATTACATTTGTCCAGGTTCTCTTTCTGTAATTCTATAGCTGTTCACGGAAGCTGGAACATGAAATCTGCCCAGGGACTGCCTTACAGATAGACAGAATTTTGAAACTGTACAGTGCCTTTTGCTGGTTTGCAGGCTGTGTTATTGGTCTGGGTGAGGTATTTCCAGAATCTTTATTTACACTTGGGAAAAAAGTCCTCTCGATGGTCTTGATTTGCCTGTTTGGACAAGTGCACTTGATTTCCCCGTTTAGAACCATAGAATCATAGAATGGTTTAGGTTGGAGGTGACCTCAAAGATCTTCTAGTTCCAAGCCCCTGCCATAGACAGGGACACCTCCCACTAGAACAGGTTGCTCAAGGCCTTATCCGACCTGACCTTGAACACCTCCAGGGAGGGAGCAGCCACAGCCTCTCTGGGCAACCTGTGCCAGTGTCTCACTACCCTCACTGTAAAGAACTTCTTCTTAACATCCAGTTTAAATCTCCCCGCTTCCAGTTTGAACCCATAACTCCTTGTCCTGTCATTACAAGACCTTGTAAATAGTCTCTCCCCAGCCCTCTTGTAGTCCCTCTTCAGATACTGGAAGGCCACTACAAGGTCTCCTGGAAGCCTTCTCTTCTCCAGGATGAAGAGCCCTAGCTCTCATAGCCTGTCCTCATAGGAGAGCTGCTGCAGCCCTCTGATCATCTTTATGGCCCTCCTCTGGACTCACTCCAGCAGTTCCATGTCCTTCTTATGTTGGGGGCTTCAGAGCTGTACCCAGTTTGGAAAAGTCCTCTTGATTTCCCCATTTGGAAATACTTTGGTCAGAACCTCTCAGGGCTTTTTTCCAGGGTTCTCTTGCTTTTCTTTTTAGACTAAAAAATGTTTAGGGATCTTTAAATGTTTCTTAGTGATTAAGATGCTCCTTCTGGGTCCTTGAACGCATTTTGTCAGAGAAAGCACTTCTGCTGTGGCAGACCAGACAGGAGCCTTTTTTGGGTGAGATCATTGCTTAGGTGTCTTCTCTTAACCCCTTGCAGTATTTATGAGCTATCTCTTGGCTGCAGTATCTTTCCTTCCCTCTTAGAAATGTGTCCTCTGTTCTATAATTTCCTTCTGCCACCTACAGAGCATTTCCCAATCTGTCAGCCATTTACAACTCCCTCTGTTCTCTCTCATCCCCCTCTACTGTGCTTTTGTCAGTCATTCCTTGTCTTCCCCAGCTCTGCTCTTCTGTTTCCTTTTGCTTCCCTCCTTTGTCATCACTGCATCCTTCTTAAAGCAAATGCCCCTCTGTGTCTTCCTTTACCCTCTGCCTTATGACCATGGCCTAGTACTAACTAGCTTGGTACTGTCTGTCAAGACGAATATTCTTGTCTTCACTTGGCCCTTGTTTGAAATTCTGTAAATACCTATTGTTTAGATCAAAGGCAAAACCCTAGCATCCCCCAATCCTTCCCACGTGTGAGCTGCTCTGGGAAAGAGCTGCATGCTCAGGAGGAGAATGCAAACCCATCTCTTCTAAGCACAGGGAAGAACCTTCCTGGCTTTGGACTCTGAGGAGAGGAAGAGGAACAAAAGATGAACTGTCTCCTTTTCAGCTTGTGACCTTTGCCTTCTATTAACCTGTTCCCGTTCCTCCTCTTCCTTACCTCCTTCAGCTTGCCCTGCAAATACCACCTGTGATTTTTCTCAGGTAGTTCAGCATAAACCTGGTTGCCTTCACTCTTAATTACCTTGGTGAGATTGTTTCTTCTATTTCAGACCTGTCAAAAGCTGGGTTGTTTGTCACAGATGTGCTATTTTACTTAATGAAAGATGCCCCCTCTGTCTACATCCATTCTGCCCTTTTAAGTGAACACATACTGGAGTACAATCTCTTTCCCTTCCTCCCTGAGACACATCTGTTTTGTTTCCTCTCATCCATTCAAAGAGACACTTTGTCTGAAAGGACATTTTTTGGGCAGTTTTTCTGGAGGTGACATCCCTGTGCTGTCTCTGCCACTAGCAAAATTCATGTTGCTGGAAGAGTCCCTGCCACAGCAAGAGGTCACCCACCAGCTCTCTAGAAAACCAGGCAGAGTCTCCTTCCAGATGAGATATGAGGACTACCTGCTGCCAAAAGCAGGAGGACTACTTCCAGAGTAGTTAACTGCCAAACTCAACACATTGCTTGCACAGAGCTTGAAATAAGGATGGCCAGTGCAATTAGATCACAGCAGGGTTATAGTCTGAGAAGTGTGCCCTACCCAGTGCTACCAAAGTTACTAGCTGCTGAGGTCCACAAGGCTCGCTTTGTGCTCTGCTTTGTGCATCTCCACTGTGGACTCTGTTATGTCTCTGTCTTCAGCAACAGGAAGACCTTACCTGCCTGGAGCGTGGCCTAGGCTGTTCCTTTCTTTCTCCACAAGTGTTGGAAGAAGGCAGAGTGGGTGGACACACTGGAGTCTGAGAGTGGCTGAGGGAGGGGATTGCTCCAGTTGCCAGTGTCTGAGGGTTGGGCCATGAGGGAAGGGAGAGGCTGCACCAAACTCTTCAGTGGCAAATGTTCCACAGGTTTTGCCAAGGGTATGCAGTCTTTCAGGGAGGGTTCCGCTGCCCCTGTATAACTGGCCCAAGCAAACAGTAGGAACCAGAGAAGGATAAAAGAAAGAAACTGGCCTTCACCAGGACTCCTGGACCTTTGCAGCTCAAACCTTTGTCCCTGAGGCTCAGCAAAAACATAATACTTGGTGGTGCTGTGGCCCTTCTCTTGGTATCGGTGTCATGAAAGATTCAAATGGCATTGTCCACCTCCAAAGCTCTTGCAGAATGAATCAGTTTTCCTATGTGCCTGACTTGACACACATTCCCTGACCACTTGGAGGTCACAAATTTAATTAAACCTTGGTGAATAGTAGCAGACCTCACAGAAATAAAGGCCTTAATCCAATCAAGCCACATTTGTACTCCCTATACAGCACCAAGCATGGCCAAAGCAGAAGGGACAGAGCGTGGTGAGCTAGAAGGGCCACAGGAAGTTCTTCAGTACTCTACCAATTATGGCAGATAATGTGATTGTGACACTTGCAGACAGTATGAGCAGTTTCTCAAACTGGAGGTCCAAGGCTTGGTATTATCACACCCAGCTAGTCTAAGAAACACGGCAAAGATTACAGCTAGTTCTTGGAGTAGAGTTCAGGACAGCTTTCAGGACAGCTGTCGTTTGCAAGGTGGAGACCAACTCTAACAGCAGCTGGTCCAAATCTCTCACCAAACTCACAGGTGTGCTTTGAATTGGTTCATTTTAGGAGAATCGTGTCCTTTTTTTTTTTTTTTTTTTTGTGTTTAAGAAAAAAAAAGAAAAAGAAAAAAAGGAAAGTCAGAAACAGCCTGTTGCCCTAGGAAGTGCTTTTAATCAGCCTGTGTGATACTAATTAATTTTGCATAACGTCTCATGCTGCATTCCACCCTGAAGGAGGCAATGCTTGATGTGTGGGCCAGGTAGTTCAATGGTGATTAGGGGAGCTGGCTGCATGTTTTCTTCTCTGAAGCTGACAGAAAAGTTCACTGAAGTTTCGAGTGGAGGAAGATGTGACTGTCTTCACAAGCTGCTCATCTTCATCCTATAAACTGGTTAACATTCACAAGGTGTTGAAGTCCTAGCAAGGAATAGGCAATGGCTTTGCTAAAGAATGCACAGTGTTCACCCCAAATATAAAATTCCTACTAACCTGGTCTTGTGAATATTATCTCAGGGATCACATTAATGAGGGTGCAATCTGTGAGTAAGCTGTATGAGGCTTTGAGGCATTTTCTGTGTGAAACACATGTTGCTAACCATCAAATATTAGTAAATTGTACCGTCATGTTACACAACTGAGTAATCAGAAACACCCCCCCCCCAAAGCTCTGTAACAGGTATACAGAGGTGGGAGGTGGTTCCCAGTGGCAGGGTCTGGTTAGAAGAAAAGGTACTTGAAGTGTATATAAAGGTGATGATAGAGGATCTTACTGTTGGAGACCTCAAGGGAAGGTAGGAACAAAGACCTGTGTGCTTCACTAAAGTATGCATTCACTCTGCTCAGAACCAGGACCAGAAAACAGAGTGGGAATTGCTATTACTCCTTGTTATTCAGACTGTGGTAGAATATAGGAAGCATGCTGATGATCTCACTGTTTCGTGCTACACAGAGCCTAAAAGAGAATACCAGCCCCAAAATGTTTGCAATGAAAAAGGAATAATGAAGTTGGAGAGAAAGCACTTCTCTGCTTCGTGTTTTTTGTAGGCAGAGCAGATGTTTTGCTGCACATTTCCTTGCACTGGTGGAAGAGGGGGAATATATGAAAATTGCTTTCATTGGAATCACTCAGCTTGGAAAAAAATGGGGCTTTAGAGAGGAGAGAGTGGAAGAAAAAGAAAACTGTAACATTTTACAAACCATTTCACCTGCCTGGTAAGCAGTCTAGGATTGGCTGCAACATACACAAGGCAGTGCCCTGCCCGTTCTTTCCCAGAGGCCGGCTCTGGAGAAGGATCCTGTCATGGATCACGCTCTGCTCTTAGCGCTGCTCCAGGTTTTCTGCTTATGCTGGGGTTCAATAGGCTTTGCCCCTGTGCTCATTCAGCTGATTAAAAGTAAATTTTTAATTTTTTTTTAAAGCCACCAGCATGTGAGCCACAAGGATTCGTTCGTTATTGCTCAGCAGTGCTGTGAGATGCTGTCTAGAAGTAATTAATTGGGTGATGCTTTGGAAATGTGGAGGAAAAAGATTTGCAGGGGGAAAAAATAGTGCAGAAAAGTGGGGGAAGGCTTACGTTTTCCCTTTGAAGTGGAGATCTTTTGCTTAGAGGGAACAAGGAATAGCCAGAGAAACAGGCTTGCTTGTTATTTTACAATGTCGTGTTCCATAGCTGTATGGGTAAACATGTAACTTCAGTTTATTTTTTCCCTCCTTGTTTTAAAAATAACCATAAGAGTGGGACCTCGTTAATGAGAATTTGTTGTGGGAATATTTTTTTTCAGGATATGAAAGCTTTCCCTCTTGCAAACCCTCTCTGCTAGCTGGCATGTGCAAGGGGGGGAGCTCTGGGGGATCTGTGCCACCGTACGGCACAGGGTTTTAGGCGTGGTTTGCAGAACATCTGCTCCTTTCCAGCCAGACCTCAAATAATCCTTCAACTTTAACAGGAACCACAAGTTCATGCAAGGGAAAAAGGGTGGAGACCCAGCAGCTGTCAGGCAGGCCTATTTATATCCAGGCTGCCAGCACTGGCTGACGTTGGTAATTCCCTTGAGAGATCTCTGGCCCAGCGTGACATTGGCTGTACTGTTCTCTCTGGCCACAGCCCTGGGATTAAATGGCTCTAAATCCAAATCAACTTTTTAGACAAAACTACCTTTAAAATCACAAAGTCTCTCTGGGTGGTAACCCTGATTTGAGCCTGGGGGCAAGGCTTGGTCGGGATGCTCTGAAAAGGTACCACTCAGCAGGTAGTTGCCCTTTTTCACAGAGGTCCTGGAGGTCAGGGATCCACCAGTGCTGGGATGCTGCGAGCACTCTAAAATGAGGCAATCCTTCATCCCAACAGGACAGGAAATGAGATGCAGAGGGACTCAGACAAAAAGGGGAGAGCCCTTGGAGAAGGGAGTGATACACCAAGAGCTGTCAGGGAGCTAAAGAAAGAGCAGAACCTATTGGGCAGTTCTTTACAGAGGCAGAGATTATGTGTGAGTGTATGTGTGAAATCTCCAGGCGAACCAGGCACTGCATATTCAAGTGTACGTATAGCAGCATGGTGCCTTTTGCATGCCTTTAGAGGATTTTTGAACTGAGAGGCACACAACTAGTTGTCTTTCTGTTTTGCAGCAGGGAATCCAGGTAGCAAATGCAGAGAAGAAACCAAATGTGCCCCTTCTCTCTCAAAAGGTCTCCATCTCTTTCGAGTTTTGTCACACTGGCCTGCCAAAGACGGCACAGATCCAGAGGTGAGGACTGCAGAAACTGCTGGGAGAAGGAATTACAGTACATCCCTGGAGGTCTTTAAGGCCAGGCTGGATGGGGCTCTGAGCAGCCCGATCTAGTGTGAGGTGTCCCTGCCCATGGTAGGAGGCTTGGAACTAGGTGATATTTGAGGCCCCTTCCAGCCCTGAAAATTCTGTGATTCTATATAAATAATAATTAATACAAATAATCTACTGACATTTCTAGTCAGTACTCCCACTCCAGAACCACTAAGCCTCTGACATGACCCAACATCAGCATTTCAGGCGAAACACAAAGAGCCTTGTCATTTGAGTCCACAAGAGAGAGAGAATAGTGGTCCCTCTGCTTGCTAGTGATTTGTCCCAGGCACTCTTCATCAGCTCTCTGTGATGCTGGGCTTCTCACAGGCACTGTGACAATAGTAGCTCTGACATGCCAAGAAACTGGGCAGGGCTTTGAGATTTTTGAGTTTGGGGGTAACCTTGAGTACCTTTGTTAAAAAATGATTTGTCATTGATGCAGGAAGTGGAGTTCACAAAAAAAGTGACGTTTATTTGTGAGTCTGTGGCTTTAAAGGAGCATTACGGTCCTGTTTGAAAGGGCTCGGCTGGGGCCACAAGTTCAGCCTTGTTTCCAGCCTGCTGCTTGGGTTGCATTTAATCGTGCTGTTGTGTGATGTTTCTGTTCTATTTTAGGAAAGTGTGTGTACTCATCAAAATTATCAGAGAGACACAGAAGCACCCCTTATGCAAAGGAGCGAGTGAGCCTCTTCATATACCCGAGGCTGGCGGGCTGATCTGCCTCCCTTTCCCATCACCTCCCCAGCCCTCTCCTCCTCCTTGCGTCCCCCCATCAATAATCTGTCTGCTTTTGCTGGCAGTGATGTTTATCAGAAAGGGCAGCTCAGTGAACTGGCAGGGACACGATTCGAAGGTCATCTGGGGATCCCCGGCTGCAGGCCAGCCCTCATTGAGCCTCCCAGCCAGCCCAGAGGCACAGGGCTGGGAAGCAGCCCCACCACCGCTTGGGGAGAGAGAAGAATAGGGTAAAGAGAGGGCAGAAAGAGAGAGAAAGAACACAAAAGAGTGCGAGGCATTTAAATAGCACTTGGGTCGGTTGTTGTGATGGGGCCTGGGCCCTTTTGGATGCTGTTGCTGACACTTCTAAATGAGCTGACGGTGCTAGGTCTAGAGGATTATGTTCAGCAGCGACTTGCTGTCCCTGCCAGTAGGCACAAACAAATAGCTTATTACATGGGAGCCAATGTTATCGAAATGGCTTTAAAAAAGCAGTCAGCTTTAGTCTCCCTCTGCTCATTAGAAACTGCCGTTAATCACTTGCTGTGAAAAGGCTCACCACCAAGTTGCTTACTCCTCCAGCCCTCCTTTTCTGCCCTTCTCACAAATAAATCCCTTATTCAGCTGGTCCATCCCCCGCAATCAAGTAATTCCTCATGCTTGCCACCCACTTTGCTTGGATTAACCTCAGGTGGTCACTACATTGCAGGTTTCTTGAAAAGCGCTGCCTCCAAGCAACCTCTTTTTGCTTTTTATTTCTAAGCCGGGGTTTTAAAATCCCTCTGTGTATCTTGAACCAGCAAGACTCTTTCCCCCCAGGCTCTGCTAGTGGTTTAATAGCCTCTTGTTTCTCTTAAGTCCTGGTGCTAACAATTCTAAGCCTTACCGGCGCTGGATGTGCAAAGAGCACTGATGAGGAGGTAGCGACTGCTGGCTCCCCAGCTGTGCAGGGCACCTTCTCCACTGGCTACTCGTTCTGATAGCCTGAAAAACCAAGGCTGATTTCTGAAATCCCTGTGCTTGGTGCTTCTTGCCTGAGTTCACGTGGCACAGGAGCCCAAATGTGCCTCACACCCACTGCCTAGCACAGCTAGCAATGGTCTTGTCCTGATGTAATGATGGAGACCGTCCTGGCCAGAAAAGTAGGTCTGTCTTCTTTTTTGGCCTATTAACCAGACAGCTGCTGTGAACACAGCTCCCTTTAAGGATACATTTTTTAAAAAGTGGGCTTCCTAATGCTTTATGCTTTAATTTCATAATGCTTGGTGTCTAATGCTTGGGCTGCTGGAGGAGGCAATGGCTGTGAGTCCAGAGTAGCTCAGCTCCTGCTGACAGCACGCTGTCTGTGTTGGCTACCTCAGTGCATAGCATTGGTGTGGAAAATCAGTCCTAGGCTTTCGAAGGGAGGCAAAAGCCAGGAAGACTGGCTCATAACATGTTAGTGCTGCCTGATGTCAAGTGAAAGTGCCAGCAACTGGTGCAGGGATGTTTTAATCACCTTCCCAGTCTATCCAGCCATTTATTAAAAACACCAGGACAATGACTGAAGAATGAGGGACACAATACTCTAGACTTATGTGCTGCTGATGTTACCACAGTGGTTCAGAGCTCTAGCCAAAATAAAGTCTTTCTTTCTGCTGGGTGGTATAGGCAATTTTGGAAGGAATCACTGCCCCCCCAGACAGCATTTGGTGTGAGTGGACTTCCACACCTCACAGGCTATCCACAGATGCAGAGAATTCTCTGACTGGATTTCCAGAAAACCCCAGGCTCTCACTCACTGACTACAGGAAAGAAAAGTAGAAGCCATTAGAATGCCTTTAAAAGGAGAAAACAGTGATATGTTCACTGCAGAGGCAGTAATGTTTCTTGGGAGCGTGAAGATTCCGCTTTGCACTGCAAAGTCGCAGCTGCTGGGATGGGATTTTATCTGTGTCGCTGTGTGCTGTGTGACCCCCCTGCAGACCCCACCTTGTGCAACAGCACTTGCTGCAGGCACTTGGCTGCAAAGGGCAGTGTGGCTTTCATTGGATGGCAGTGACAATGAAGAAAAGGAAGGTGCTCTGTTTCCCTTCCACTCGTCCTCTGGAGGAATTATGGTGTGTGCTGCTGCTTACCTACAAAGCCAGCCAGAGGCGCTGCCAGGGAAGTGCACCTGCTCTGTTACCTATGCCTCTGGTTTGCAATGGTCTTCGGAATTTGCAGAGCCCCTCTGATGTCCTCTGCTGAAGCCTCAGATTATTTTACAAAGAGTCACATGATAATGACAAGGGGTAATGGACAAGTTGCTACTGGGGAGATTCAGAATGGATGCCAGATATTTTTTTTTTTCCGCCATTTAAACTATTAGACATTGGAATAAATTCCCACGGGAGGCGGTGGATTCCCCTACATTAGACAGTTTCGAGGCCCAGCTTAACAGAGTGCTGGGCCCTCTCATTTGAACTGTGTCCTTACTCTGAAAGGTTGGACTGGATGATCCCTGAGGTCCCCTCCAACCTGGTATTCTATGAATCTATGGATCTCACAGCAGTGACATTCAGCCTCAGGCTAGGCTTCCCTTACAGGCAGTGCACAAACTTTGGACTCAGTTGTGAGCCCAGGACTTTTGCCAAACCCTGAGGAAGAAGACAGATGTGAGACCCTGAAGCACTCTCAGTGTGACTACTGTCTCACCGGATCCCTGGCCCATCGTGCAAGGTGTCCCCCAGGATTGGAGGGCTTTAGGGACAGAGACTGCTTTTCTGCTGCATCTTTTGGCTGCTTTTGAGATACTGCTCATCTTAAGGGCTGGCACGGCTGCAGGCAGAGTTCCTGCTCTATGCCACAGAAGGGGTGGTTTGAGCTGGTATGTGAGAAAATTTCCTCTCAAAGGGAGCAGGGACCACAGGTGCCACATGTGCCAGGGCTTTCTGCCTCTGCCAAGTGCATCCCAGAGAGATGCTGTTCCACAGCTGGACTGACATGTGCATGAGGCAGCAAACGAGTCATCACGGGGCACAGAAGGAGCGGTCAGGTGAGACCTCAGCTCAGACTTTGCCCAGGTGTCAGAGGGATTAGCCTGCATGTCCGCATTTCTAAAGCCGTTCAGACTTTCATTAAATGCATTACAGCATGGCTGCTCATGGAGTTTCAGAGGACATGCAAAGCTCAACTCTGACTGCTGAAGCTGGAAAAAAAGTTACAGAGCACCTTTTCCATAGCTGCGTGGCCAGTTTCCCTCACTGAATTCACACCAAGGGATGTTCCACACCATGCCTTGTGTGGAACATCCCTCACACCCTAGATCAGGCTGACTCCTGCAGCCTTCTTAAAGCTGTCGGACACCAGCACGCCCAAACGACAGTTTGCTGCTGTAACATAAGTGGACCTGTTTTGACCAGGCAAGAAATAAGGCTCATGTGGGACAGGGAGGCCCCTTTGCCCAGGCAGCCTGCACGTGGCACTGGGCCAGGCATACAAGGAAGGACAGGCTGCTTTTAGACCTTCCTCTGCCGCTGAGGCAGCTGAAACTGGACTGATGCCCGAGTATAAACTAAAGCAGCTTCACAACTGCCCTAATTTATGTCCGATTGCCAGCAGCCCTGGGGCATTTCTGTCAGCTGCGGCTCAACCAGCTGTAACAGCATCCTGGTTTCAGCTTCCCCTCCTGGTGCTCATTGCTTTTGCCAGTGGCTGAGAAGGATCGGGGTCCAAGCAGTCATGGCATGGGCCCCTCTCAGCAGACAGCTCTCCAGGGGGCATCTACACTGCTCACCCCAGTATCTTCTTGCCAGCTTATAATCGGTGTTTCTGCTGCTCTGGATGAAAAGTGCTAGCTGCTCTTAGAGTACGTTTAACAGTACCTTACTATCTATATCTGCACATATGACACAAGCTGCAAACTCCTCTGCAAACCGCCCACAAACTACCATAAAGTCAAAGAACCCAATCACAAGGACTACAAAGAAAAATGCAAAGTGTAGTCTGAAAGAGATCATATACAGTAATTTTTCCTGTCTCTCTGCTGAAATTAATCAACAATCTCTCCCTGCAGTTGCTGGGAGTAATTTATTTCAAGAAATGCAAAGAAAGAACATTTAGGATAAATATTTAAATTTCCTTTTCCAGCCTGTCCTATTCTCAATCATTGTTTGTGTTCAATTCAGTCAGCTATGCATAAGCTGAAGCTCATTCTCCTTGCTCTGGATATTTACCTTGTTTTTTTTCCCTGTACTGAACCTCTGATCCTTAAGTCATTCTTGGGTGTGGAAATAATTATGTAAATAAAATTCCCTTGGAGACTGAATTCTGTGTGTAAATACATGGGGTCCCTTAAAACACAGAGAAACCCTTACAGACAGGGATACATATCCCTGAGTGTCTGTATGCATGTTAATACTTCTTCTTTTTCTGCTTACTGACCCTCTCCTTGAGATGGTGACAAGTAGTAGCACTGAGAAGGGACCAATATGAGCAAAAATATGGAAGAAGCTTGGTGTCCGGGAAGGTGTACATGTGCCAGGTTATGTGGTGCACATAAAAGATGAGATTAGAATTTGTTGTGAAAATGAAACATGCAAACCCTTTACTGTTGTAGGAACTATTAAAAAGTGTTTGGTGGGGGTTTTTGTTGTTGTTCCATTTGTTCTTTAATAGGAAAATTACTTAAAATGAGCTGTGGGAATAATAAAAGAACGTAAACTTCAAAAGCTTCGTATCTTTCAAATGGAGAAGTTTGAGAAGAAGAAGAAATGAGAGTAAATGATTAATTTTGATCTGTGATTGTTCATGCATGTTTAGGATGTGGGTTTCCCCTGGCTTCCTGTCGCCAAGCATCTCTAAACATGATCTGAACAGGCTCTGGCAGACCACCTGCCTAAGTTGTGCCACCCCATCAAGACTGGGTTTGGCCTTTTCGTGAGCTTTAATTAGCTGATGCCAACAGAGGTTTGAGTCAGAGTGGGGTCGAGAGAAAGTAACACATAAACTTTAAAGACAGCTCATCCACCAGGTGCAATTTGTATTTTACACCTCATGAATTTTAACAGCCAAAGTTTCAGCTTCAGCGGTAACCCTCTCTGTGTTGACATGTCTGTCTTGGCAGTCCAAGGAGGAGACTGTGTCAGCATGCTGCCACAGCTGCAGCTAGTGTGGCTGCAGAGAACCTTTCCTCTCAGTTCTTCCATCCCCGAGCAAGCAGGGCTGGGGCATAGGTGCAGTTTACCCCTACCTTCTTCCCCAGCTCTGGTGCCACAGCAGCCAGCAGAAACTTTTTTTTTTTTTTCCCCCTCCTAAAAGAGCTCAGCCACTCTGTTCAAGCTCTTTCTTTCATGCACATTCAGGCTGAATGCCCTCCAGACACCTCTAAATGACTGTTTAAAACCAAAACAACAAACGTGAACCCGCAGATGACTACAACACAGAGCTAAAAGTTGCTGCACTGCTGGCAGGTTTTGTGCATAGCCCTAGCTGGACGGCTCCATGCTTGATCTGTGGCCGTCATTGGCACTGTCATTAAAAATCACTGTTGTGACTCTAGAACACCACCTTGAAACACTTGATGGAATCAGAGAGAGGTTGATTTCTTATAACATGAAAACTGCACAGGGAAGTGAGAGCCGAGACCTCTGCTCCCTGGTGGTGTTTCATTATGGGTACTGAGACTATTAAACCAATTTCCTAGAGCTTGGGTGTGAGGTGTTCGTTGGATTTTGCCAGCCAAACAGACCAGCTCAGAAGCCTGCAATTCATTAAACAAGTTATCAGGCAACAACACCCTCCCCTGCTCTCTCTTTGCCATGCCTGCAATTCCTAACTTGCAACTTAGGGGTTTTTTTTTCAGTTTTATATCTTAACAGCTACATTCACAATCTCTTCATCTGGGGACACAGTGCCCTGGCACCTCACTAAGTTCAGTGCAAATTACTGCCTGCAACCTTGCAAGTTTTTCGTACCCATTTCTTTGTGCCTCTGGAGACAGGTAGAAATCACAGAATCATTTAGGTTGGAAAAGACCTTTAAGACATTAAATCCAACCAGTAACCTAAGACAGTAAGTCTACCACTAAACCATGTCCCAAAGTGCCCTTTCCCAGGCATCTTCTTGCAGCGTTTTACACTTCCTGGTGAAGTAGATTTTCCTAATATCCAATCTAGACCTTCACTGGCACATCTTGAGGCCATTTCCTCTCATCCAATCATTAATTGTTTGGGAAAATAGACTAACGTAACCTACCTACGATTGTTTTCTAAGACGAACATGAGAAAGTCAAACTTGTGCTCAAACTCTTATGCAATTATTGGTCAAATTTTAATATATATTTTTCCCCTCAAATCTTCTACTCTCAAGAGTTCTTTAAAGGTCACTACCCCACACCATATCAAGAACTACAAAAAGTGGACACTGGGCTGTTTCATGGATCATCTCCCAAAGTAACAAGTTCAAACAAATGAAGTCAGGCAGTGACATAGCCACAGCAGCCCAGAGCTCTGCCAGGATTGTGTTGTGTGCACCACAGTGGGGTTATTGGCCAAGCTGGTAGCCAGGAGCAGTGGGAGCCATCTGAGAGTGAGTTTAGCTATCTGGAGGGGGTGGTAACAGCCAATCTGATGTGTGCTGTCAGACCTAAGTAAACTGTCAGCCCCTTAGCTAGCACACTCGGCACTTTGAGACAACATCTTAAAGTGTCTTTAAGGCAAGACAATGTGCAACTTAAACCAGCCAATCTGGCTTAGGTTTGCACATCAATGTTCCCTTGTAGAGAGCAGTAGCAAAGATGTGTTCTTAACAGTCCGCCTCTGTGTCCTGGTTGCCACAGAGCCGTGGTGGACTGCTTTTTAGTTTTCGGTTGGTACAAATTTTCTGGTGAAGGAGCAAAGCCCTAAACTGCTTCTGAGGACTTGCTTTCCTCTGCTGTGCTGCAAGGGACCCTCAGGAGCTGTCGGTGGGCCAGGAATTCAGAATCGCTGCCTGCAGACTGAGGAGACACTAAGTAGGACCCAGCCTTAAGGTACTACAGCAGAGCGGTGCACCAGGTCAATTTTTATCATCTCTCATCAAACTCAGAATTACCTCTGAACCAGACCCCGTGCTGCTGTCCTGGAGGCATGACAAGTCCCTTGATGATTTAGCAGGAGGCTACGCTGGCTGCTTGTACATCCAACTGCTCTCTGCTCCCCCTTCCCTGAATGAGAAGCAAGAAAAATCGGCCTGTGCTGAGGTCTGCATGGCTTTGGCTGAGGGTATGGCAGGGGATGACAAAGGAGCTGCAAACGCTGGTCGGTACCGAGCTGTGCTGTGCACTTGCTGGTGTTCAGTAGTGCGGGAGGCTTTTTCCTCTAGAGAGGCCTTTGCATTTGCAATTTGAATTTAATCCTGTGAGCTAAAGATAGCTCTTGCTCGCCTATTGTTCCTCCAGCTGGCAACAGCTTTATTTCTTTGATGCTTTCAGTTCTTGGCTGTTTCCAAGGAACTGGCAGAGATGATCTTACTACAGAGCCTGTCCCATCACTGTATCACACTGATCACTGCGTTTACTCTCCTGGCCCCTGCTTTAGGCACTCTACTCCCCACTGGTGATGTCTGATGCAGGGAATGCAGGTCTCCTGTTGCTGGCACAAGCTTCATCTGCACCTACCCATGGCTGGCTTCAGACTCCTATAAGAGCAGAAGTCTTCCTTGGGAACAGAGCTTTCATGAAAGTCTTGCTCAGATATTCATTAATTTATCTCACTACTGTTAGTTCACCAGTAGAAATGATCTAATCCTTTCCTATATGTATCCTGGGCTGCATAAAGTGTGGCCAGCAGGTTGAGGAAGGTGATTCTCTCCCTGTACTCCACTCTGGTGAGACCCCACCTGGAGTACTGCATCCAGTTCTGGACCTTCTGTTACAGGAAGGATCTGGACGTACTGGAATGTCTCCAGAGAAGGGTCATGGGGATGATCAGAGGGTTGGAGCTCCTCTCCTTTAGAGACAGACTGAGAGAGTTGGCGCTGTTCAGACTGGAAAGGAGAAGGCTCTGAAAAGACCTTGTTGTGGCCTTCCAATATCTGAAAGGGACCTACAGGAAAGCTGGTGAGGGACTTTTTAGGACTAGGGGGAATGGAGTAAAACTAGAAGTGGGTAGATTCAGGTTGAATGTTAGGAAGTAGCTCTTCCGCATGAGGGTGGTGAGACTATGGAACAGGTTGCCCAGAGAGGTGATGGAAGCTCCATCTCTAGAGGTCTTTAAGGCCAGGATAGATGTGGCTCTGGGCATCCTTATCTGATGTGAGGTGTCCTTGCTTGTGCCAGGGCAGTTGGAACTAGGTGATCCTTGATGTCCCTTCCAACCCTGACAATTCTATGATTATATGATTCTTGATTCTTCTGGGTATGTCTCTAACGCATTTTTTTTTTTTTTTAATGGCTACTTGGTAAGCATTTAGTTGCCATTTATTTCAGGAGCTTTCTGTGCTGTATGAGCCAAGGAACTGCAAGCTCTGCAAGGTTACTGAATTCATGTTTGTCTCTCAAGTAGTCTCAAGTAGTTTGAACAATGATTTGGAGTGGGTTAACGTCAGTAAGCTCTTATCTCCGAATTGCTTAGGTCGACGCATCACATATATATCATACACATTGTACTGCGTATATGATTTGACATCTTCTCAGGGACAAAAATATAGGTATTTTTCCTAGAAATGAATTTGAGATTGTTCCATGTTAATCCGTGTTGTTAATTAGCTACAGCAGGCAGCCAATGAAGCAACATAAATGATTTTGGACTCATTAGAAAATGTGCCAATAAGAATTCAAATACTGGTTTAGATGTGGATTTTTTGACACCTGTCTCAGTGAAACTCATTCATGAAATAAAGGTGAGATGGTTGCAGGCTGCTGTGGAACACTTTACAAACCAGAAAAAGGAGAATGCTGGATCGGTATTCCCTTTCCTGGGCATATATGCAGCTCTTATCCCACTGTCAGTAAGGGTAGGAAGAATCATGTCTTGCTGTGGGCAGCTGCCAGCCTCCCAGCTCTGCAAGCCACAGCAGTAATTTCCTGGCTGTGGTGGGAAGCACTGCTGGTTCGTACCTTTGGCACAATGCCCAAAGGGTTGCCTGCCATCGGGAGGCATGAGGCTGCAAGAAAATGTACTAGAGATGAATGAGAGAGAAAAGGGGGAAAAAAACCCAACACAAAAAACACCCAACCAACCAACCAAAAAACCCCCAAACACAACCAAAAAAATGGGTTCCTGAAGCATTCAACAGGGATGCTTCCTCCCTCCCCTAGGGAAAAGCCATTCCTGTGAGGAGGCAATGCTACAAAAATCAAACACAGGAGAAGGGGAAATCTGCCTCTGGGTGCCCAGGTAGACTAAGGGGAATACCTGCAGCCTTTTCCCTGTTTTCTGGAGATTGTCCTAGCACCACAGAAGACTGCATCTGTGTGCATGATATAAATACTACTTTTTTAATGCTCTTTTCTCCTCAACACTGCTCCAGTTCCTGGTTTGGCACAGAACGGGGATCTCAAATGAAAGCAGTCTGCAGCAAAACCCTGATTGTTCGGAAAGCTGGCTGTGATGGAGTGCAGCTATTAAGGACAAAATGCTTTGGAAGAGTAGAAGCAGAATATGAGAAGTCTTCCAGGAGTGGGTTATCAGGTAGTCTTAGGGATGGACAAACACCAAAAGCCTAAATTATCCATTGACCATGCATGTTTTGGGCTTTAAATGGCCTGCAGCTGTAGCAAGGTGAGTTGGATCTCCCCATGAAGCCTCTGGGACTTCTCCCACAAAATTTCTTGGGTGAGAAGTGTCATACTGAGGGGATGACATACTTGTTATCCCTGACAACAAAGGATGCAGACACAGGAATCCCTGATTATCTTGATACAGGTGTCCGTAAGTGGTTGTTCACATCAGACTCCGTCTTAGTCTCCCCAGGGTGCTCCTGGAAATGGGTGTACCTGTGCTTCATGGGTCACTGCTGTACTGAGTCCATGCTAGTCCTTCTGCAGAGATATCCACGTGGCACAGTTCAAAGGGATGTTGAAGCATTTTCTTTTTTTTTTTTTTTTCATCAGTCACCTGTATTATGTGAGAAAATGTAAAGCCCTCCTGCAGGAGGATTTTGATGCTCTAATTTAAGGGATTAAATAAACTGTGAAGTCAAAGTTTACCCCTATGTTTTAGGCAGTGCAGCACTGATGATTTTAATTGCATACCCCCTTGGGGGGAAACAGTGATAGCAACTCCATTGATTTGGTTTCAGTCTGTGGTCACTAGCAGGCATAAAAACTTAGAGGAAAAGGACATGTCTAACAGAAAGAAAAATAAGGGTCTACTCCCTCTTGGGGAGCCTTCTGGAAAACAGGAATATTTGAGGAGCTAGTGACACTGAGCAAGGCATTTCTACTATACTGGGACATGTATTGGGGGGTCTACGGAACCATGTATGCAGCAGTGTAAGGGAACATGCTGAGATGCCTTGTGCCATCAATGTCTCTTGTACTGGCAGATATCCTGAAAGAGAGAATGTCCCTAGCTGTCAGAGAAAGATAAATAATTTCGTTTGTCACACAAGATTAAAGGCATTATGGTGTCCCCCCTATACAACTCAGCGATAGGATGTGCAGTCTGTGCTGTGGCTATTCATCTGGAGGCTATCTAATGCTGCATGTAAGTGGAGCTCCCAGAATCTGAAAGGACACAGAATTACTCTGTCTCTATGTTTCTCTTCTTATTTCATCTTATTAATAAAGCAATTTTGTTATTATGCTATCTGCCATTGCACCTTTCTTACTGACATTCAGAGAGACTCCTGCACCTCCCCCTGCGGAATGCCCTCTGATTCCCTCGGTGAGGCTGATCCACAGGGAGTTGGTCCAGGGTCTTGCAACTTAAAGAAGACAGGAGTTTGCTCAGACTCTGGTCAGGAGCTCAGCCATGAGGCAGTGAGAATAGCGTGCAGGCAGCTGTACAGACAGCTTGCTGCTGCTTTGTGTGTGTGTGTGTGTATGTGTGTGTGTGTGTGTTTGTGTGAGATGGCAGTGAGGGTGAGAAGCCAGGATGGCATACAGGAAGCTGGACAGCTGGATCCAGGCAAGGGGGCCACTAATTCGACCCTCCTGCCTATAAGGAGTTACAGCTGCTGCTGCCACTGCAGACAGAGCACGCGGAAAAGCTGTGGTGTTCTCTTCCTAGCCTGGGCGATCCTTCCCCTTCTGGACTGCTGCCTGCCAGGATGAGTCACGCTGCTGGAGCTGAGGCTTGGTCCTGTGCCAGGAATGCACTCCAGAGGGAGACCGCAGAGAAATACAGAATAATTTGCAAATCCATTAAAAAAAAAAATAAATTGTTTCTCAGTGGGGGTCTCTCAGCAGGTGCCAGTGTGTATTTGTAGCAGGTGTCACCCACTCGCCTGTGCTCCTGAGTGACAGACCCCTGTGCCAGATGACCTGGCATGCCTGTGGTGTGCTGGGAATGGGTTATGAGTGCCAGAGCATGTTGCTGCCCATGGCTGCCCATGCATAGGATGGGGCTGCTCTCGCTGCAAGACCTCACGAGCCATTAGCCTAGGTGTGTGGTAACACAGTGACACAAGCTAATAGCATCCCTGCTAGCCATAAAATGGCACAGAAGACCCCCAGGAGTCTTGTAGAACAGAATGGTAGAGTGTAATGAATAGTCAGACATATGGTAAAAATGAATTAATGTCGAGTTGCCATCCACTCTGCCATTTTTTGCTTTCAGTTTCCCCACTGTGCCTGTCTCCTGGCATCACTGAATCTTGATTCAGAGAGAGGCAGCCAAGTAGCTTCATGTAAAGCCAACATCACATCTTAAGTTGGCCAACAACTTGGTAGAGCTTTCTCCTGGCTCCATCTGGCTGAGTCTCTCTCTCTCCCTTTCTCCTGGCCTGGTGGAGAACGACCTAGTCCCATCACACAGGTCTCTGTTTCCTCTCCTCTGGCACTGAGCCATCTGCCCTCAGAAGATGCCAGCTGATGGAGAGCATGATAGATTTATAGCATGATAGATTTATTGCAGGAGCTGCTGTGAGTACATCAAAGCAAGTTGTGGGTCTCAGGCCTCATCACCTGCAGACGCAGTGACCTAAATCCAGAGTTGCAGAAGGTTCGCATGGAACTCCTGAAAAGCTTTGTGGCTGGGGTGGAATGGCTTGTTTGCTGGCTGTAAGGCAAAAAGGTCCAATCTGGTGGAGCAAACTTGAAGACATGACTTTTCAAAGCCTAATCTATTGCTAAAGGCAGCGCAATGTGTATGTGCAAGTGAGTGCTTTGAGTAATGCTGATTTTCCTACCAAGGAGAGAGAAAAGGAGCATTGTGTAACACAAGTCACTTTATGCACTGTGAGGACATACTAAAGAAACTCGTAGAGTTCAGTCCAGGAATTGGACTAGAATAGGGCAAGAATGTTGTACCCATTCTCTGCTTTCCTGCCGCAGCTTCTCCTTCAACAGCCATCTCTTCCTGTGCTGCACGCAGCCTGCTGTAACTGGACAAGGGGCAACGGTTTTAAACTGAAAGAGGACAGATTTAGACTAGATACAAGGAAAACATTTTTTACAATGAGGGTAGTGAAACACTGGAGTAAGTTGCCTGGAGAGATGGTGGATGCCCCATCCCTGGAAACACTCAAGGTCAGGTTGATAAGGGCCTCTAAGCAACTTGGTCGAGTCAATGACCCTGCTCACCGGGAGCGATCTAATTAGATGAACTTCGAAGGTCCCTCCCAGTCCAAAGCATTCTGTATTTCTATAGGCTTTCTCCATAATGAGTGTGCTGCTGCTTTGCCCTTAGCTGGAACCCTTCCCCTTTGTAAGTTCTGACTTGAACAGGCTTAAGGAGGTAAAACAGAGGTGCAGGAGTGTAGCTGAGGGGCTGTGCAGGCTCTACTGTGAGTGTAGGGAGAGCCTGCCTGCCTGTTGGTGCAGCTGGAGGAGCAGATTGGTGGCAGTAGAATAGGCAACCTGGGCCTGGACTTGGACCACAAGCTGTGAAAAGAATACCTAAAGAGCAGGATAAGGAACCCCAGTCAGTGAACCAGTTTCAATGAAGCCCCATCATGAGACATTTAGTGCCTCTGCACTAATGCACAGAGCATGGGAAACAAGCAAGAAGAGCTGCAGATATGCACGTGCCTGAAGAGCTATGATGTCATTGACATTACTGAGACATGGTGGGGTGGTTCCCATGACTAGAGTGGGATTAGATGGGTATAAGCTCTTTAGGAAAGACAGGCAGGGGAGAAGAGAGGAGATACAGCCCTCTCCATCAAATACTAACTGGAGTCATGGAATCATAGAGTGGTTTAGGTTGGAAGGGACCTCAAAGATCATCTATTTCCAACCCCTTGCCATAGGCAGGGACACCTCCCAAGGTGCGAAGGTGTGAAGCAAACTCATGACTCTGGATTTCAAGGGAGCAGACTTCATGCTCTTCAGAGATCTGATTGGCAGAGGGTCATGGGATAAAGTCCAGGATGGCCCAAAAAAGCAGGTCAATATGTGAGGGCCATCTCCTCCAAGCCCAGGAGTAATGTATCTGAAGAAGAAAGAAGACAGGCAAGAGTTTCAGGAGGCTAACGTGGATGGACAAGGTGCTCCTGGACTTGGACAAAAAATAGTCTATAAGCAATGGAGGTGAGAAGAGACTGCTATGGAGAACTATAAAGAAATTGTCCAAGCAGCCAGGGATCAGATTAGGAAAGGAAAAGAGCGTATAGAGTTAAACTTGTCTAGGAACATAAAGGGAATAAGAAGAATTTCTTCAGGTGAATCAGTGACAAAACGGTGGCTAGGGAAGATGTGAGGCCTCTCCAAAAGGAAAATGGAGACCTGGTCATAAAAGATACAGAGAAGGCTGAGGTGCTCAATGACTACTTTGTCTCACTGTTCACCAGCAAATGCTCTACCTGCACCATCCAAGCTCCAGGAAACAAAGGTGGGGAGTGGGAAAAGGAAGATCTGGCCACTATAAGCGAAGATCGTCATGTGTGAATGCATCCACATGTGCATGCACCAAAGTAAGGACCTGCTTGTGTTTAAAGAGTGAAAGGGGAGCTATGGTCCGGGGCCACATATTCAGCTGAAGCTACTCCAAATTCTCTTTGCGCTTCTGGATGCCTCCATCCTGGAGCAGGGAGCATTGCACTCACTTCCCTCACTGCAACACCTGCAGCCTCTCGCAGTGCCTGTGAGGCTGTGCAGTTTTAATAAAGACTCCTTGCTGGAAGCAAGCCTCCTCTTCTTGCAGTCAGAAGTCTCTGTTGACTTCAAAACTGCTGCCATGGTGCAGCTCATATTCTTGGATGTTTTGGAGAAAAGGAGTGCTCACAGGGTCCAAAGGGCAGGAGATGGAGGTTGAGGATGCACTCTGCTGCTGGCTCAGTTGCTGACTTCTCGCAAGTCACTTATTTTTTATATCAAATAGGAGATAGAGAGAGAGGAAGGGTACAGAGTTATTAAGCAATCTTTGTGAAGCAATTTAAAATCCACAGTGGAAAAAGCTGTAAATGCCATACCACCTTCATTACTGAGCAGCAGTGGCTGCAGCCATAGCTTACAGAAAGCTACTGTGACAGAGCCAGCCCTGTCAGGCTGCTCCTCTGCCACCAGGACCCTCCCATCACCACCTCCCAAAGTAAATTTTATTATTCCACAGTCACTTGTGATCCTGAGATATGTTTAATGCCTGCATTTTTTGCTGCTGCTGTTCCATGGGTGTGAGGCTGTTGGGCTGGGCAGCCTGACCAACCCCTGTGGCCTTCTCCTCCCTAGGTGCCTGCTCCTTCCCTGGTGCAGGCAGTCTGCTCCTAATGCCCACAGCACAGATCAGATGCAGTGGCAGATGGGGAAACAATTGGGTGCCAAGTTAGAGCTGCTCTTCAAGTAATTGACTGATGGAACAGTGCTCCTACTTTACAAAAAACCAAAACAAACAAACAAACAAAAAAAAAACAAACAAAAAAACCCCTCCTCCATCCAGTTTCACAGTGTGA